>PVJS01000547.1:0-102515 GCA_004027185.1 Glis glis | reverse complement strand
ATTTCAAAATAAGGAATAAAAAATAGGGCTGGGGGTGTAGCTCAGAGGTAGAATAACCCTGGGTTCAATCCCCAGTATGGCAAAAAAAAAAAAAAAGAAATGAATGGATCATGAGTGGGGTCTCTTTCATGCAAGACTTTCTAGGTAATGTTCCTCAAAACTAAACAGTTTGGTTATTTAACAAAGGGGGTTCCACAGTCCAGTTGGAGAATGCTGAGTTAAACACAATAAAGCATGTTTTCACACTGCAGGACTTCTCAGAGCTTTTAGTAGGCTAATGTGCACTGGGACACTGAAAAATAAAGGGATACAATTTGTGACTTTTATTACATTGTTCTTTCAGAATCCTTTCTCCCCAAACCACTGTTCGAGGGAGCCCACTTTGGGGAACAAACCTTGATTACGAGGTTTGGTTTGGCTTCTGGGTGTCCAGAGATGATTACGACATAACTGTATTCCTCTAGAAGCTCATCATCAAAGGAGACTGAGACGGATGGGTTATAATACAACACAGTGCAGCAGGTGTGTTTCAACAAGGTGTAAATACAGTAATGTGTCATCCACAGAGGCTGACACAAAAAATTCTGCCTGCAAGAGTCATGAAGGGTTGACCCTGCGCTGGAATTTTTCCCAAGGAGTCAGACAAATAGAGTCTCAGCTCCAGAGAGGGGATTTGTGAATCTGAGAACAGATGTATTTGTTTAACTAGATTTTTTAAATGTGAGCTACCCCAAATGACACATCAGTATTCTGTGAGAAGAAGAAGAAAAAAAAGGATAGTTATTCCTTGAAATAATGCTTGCCCCCTTTATTAGTTCAGCCTAAGAATTAACCACACAGTCATCTAACAGCTAAGAAATATTCCCTTCGATGTAGAAATACTATCCTGGGATTCTCCAAAATGCACTGTCTCATATGTTAAAGGAAATAAGTCGGGCGCAGAAAGATGAAGGCCACATGCTCTCACTTACGGTGGAAGCTCCAAAGTTGATCTCAAAGAAGCAGAGGAGAGTAGTGAGCAGAGGCTGGGAAGGATGTGACGGAGTGAGGGAGGACAGACGACGGAGGACAGTGAGCGAGGGAGGACAGAGGATGGTGAGTGAGGGAGGACTGAGGATGGTGAGCGAGGGAGGGCCAAAGACAAGGACAGCCTCAGCAACATCGCAAGACTCTCAGAAACCTAGCAAGACCCTGTTTCAAAATAAAAAATAAAGCTGGGGGTGGTGGCGCACGCTTGTAATCCCAGTACTTGGGAGGCTGAGACAGGAGGATCGCAGGTTTGTGGCCAGCCTCAGAAACTTAGTGAGGCCCTCTGCCATTTAGTGAGACCCTGTTTCAAAATAAAAGAATAAAATAGGTCTGGGGATGTAGCTCAGAGGCAGAATGCCCCTGGGTTCCACCCCCAGTACCACTAAATGAATGAATGAATAAATTAAATAAATAAATAAATAAATAAGCTGGGTGTATAGCTCGGAGGTAGAATGGCCCTGGGTTCAATCCCCAGTATTAAAAAAAAAGAGAGCTAGTGGTAAAGATTCTGGTTTTTTGTTTTGTTTTGTTTTTGCAGTACTGGGGATTGAACCCAGGAGCATACTACCTCTGAGCTACACTCCCAGCCCTATTTTATTTTTATTTTTTGAAACAGGGTCTCACTAAGTTGCGGAGGGCCTCGCTATGTTGCTGAGGCTGGCTGCGATCCTGTGATCCTCCTGTCTCAGCCTCCCAAGTACTGGGATCACAAGCGTGCATCACCACGCTCGGCTGTGGTGAGGATTCTGAATGTTCCCAATCCAGAGATGTAGTGAGTGTCTGGGGCGACAGGGGTACCAATTACCCAGATCTGACCATCACGCTCAGTGTATATGTATTATAATATCACATTGTACCCCATGGTGATACACAATTTCTACATGTCAGTTAAAAACAGAAATCTAGCAGGGCGTGGTGGCGCCCGCTTATAATCCCAGAACTTGGGAGGCTGAGACAGGAGGATCACAGGTTCGTGGTCAGCCTCAGCTACTTAGTGAGGCCCTCTGCAACTTAGTGAGACCCTGATTCAAAATAAAGTATAAAAAATAGGGCCAGGGGTGTAGCTCAGAGGTAGAATGCCCCTGGGTTCAATCCCCAGTACCACAAAAAATAAATAAATAAATAAATAAATAATAAAAATAAAAACAGAAATCTATTTTAAAAGCTGCCCAATCTCCAGTTTCCCGGTTTGCCCTCCCGTCGATTGATCAGTGGGAACAATACAATCACTAATCCAAGAAACTCTTGTTTACTGACCTCAAGCTAAACGTCAAGAGTCATTTTTAAATATTATACTATACTTTGAAAAATATACACTTCTGATGAAACCCAGACTGTTTCACAGAGACAGATTCTTTAAGGGGGGGACAACAAAAAAAAATAGTACACAACTAATGACTGAATCAAGTCTTCTGTGTCCACAGTACAAAGCACACATTCAGCCCCTAATTGGATAAATATGCAAGTATTCAGATTTCTGGAGATATTGCCATTTTGAAAATGCAGTAATAAATTAAAAGCTTTACATTGCATTCCAACCACATATAAAGGATCGATTCAGACCACTGGCCTTGCACTAGAACCCAGCACAGCTTGGCTGTGTGTCACCAACTACAAAGAAAAACTTCTTATTCTAGTAGCATAGGCATAAACTAAGCAATCACGCTCAATTTTTTTTTCCTCCTCAATGGCTAGAGGAATTCAAATGAGCCTAAAAACCATGGGGTCGTTGCATTTGATTTGACCAATGTACAGAAGAACAAAGCAGACAGAATTTCTATTTACATCAACTCGGCAGACGCAGAAAGTATTAATTGAGCGGGAAAGGTTTTCTGGTGGCTCACTTCAATGGCGTGATGTAAGCTGCGGTCATTGGCCTGCCTTTCTGTAAAAAAGGAGATTTGGGATAAATTGCTACTACTCTCATAGTCTCCAAATGGCACTAACTCTAGAGGCCGCGGCTAGAGCTGAAATAAACCAGGGCTCGCCTCATCTTCTTTAGGGGTAGCAACCGCAGCCTTCAGAAAAACCGAAGGCACCAGGTCAATTACAGGCTGGGTGGGTTGAACGAATGGACCAGCAGCAACGTCTCCCCCACAGAGCAGAACATCTTGGAAACACAGCACGGTAGGCTGGACACACGCAAATGGCCCGGAGTTCCCAGGGCGTAGCTGGAACAGGCTCATTTCTGATCATAAACATCCCTGGTCCTTTGTGGACATGTGAGACGTCTCATGCCCTAGTAATGAGCTCCTGAGCTGCGTTAGAAAAGAAGCAGAGAGATGCTCCAGTCTTTGAGAAGCTGCGACTCTTGTGGGGAATGTCTCTCCCTTCCAGCTTTGTTTGACACCCTACAAATCTCTTTAATCAGAATCACTCCTCTCTCTTCCACAGATGAGTTTCTGGAAAGTGTCAAGGGAAGGAAGTGGCTCCCTTGGGAAATGGGCTGGTGGCAGGACACCTGCTTCTCCAGTGCTTCGCAATGATAAAAGGAGGCAGAGGGCACAGGATTTGCGACCTGTGCATCAAATAGACAAAACATGGGACTGACCAGCAGCAAGATCAGCATCAGATAGCTCCTGTTTGTGTGCCCAAAAATGTCCAGGAAAAAAAAATCTCTCTTGAAATAGGAGCTTTCTGCACCAGGGCAAACTTTACTGCTTTTTACCTGTATCAACAGCACCAAAGAAGGGCAGGGAATTTTCATGCATGGTGATAAAGATGTTCACCGAAACATGACACAAGAAAACACCCATCAAGGCCATTTTCAGTAGTCCATTTTTAATGACTATATTCCATCCACATAATAAACTGATCCATAGTAAGCCCTCCCTTACATCTTCAATGGACACACAGTCATCATTTCTCCTTACAGCTACAGAATTCGAGATCGTTGTTCACACTGTGGTCCAAAAACTGTCAAGCAAAATCAGAAGCAGTCTCGAGTTGTGTGTACACATATTAACACTTAAATGCTTTGCCCTAATAAGTTTCAGGATTAACAAATGTTTGTCAAAAGAAACTGTGCCGAGCAATTGAAATCGAATTTGAAATGGAACCACGATAGTCTAATACATATATGCATGAAACGGAGAAGCTGCCTAATAAGCGTAGCTGACACCAAATATGCAATTTACATACATTACACACTAATAATCTCAATTTTAATATTATTCTTTAAAGGCAACTGGATGGGTGGTGGAGTTAAAGGTTCGCTTTTGTAAGAGGTGAATAAGAACAGAAGCTGATCCTGGCGTCTTCTGCCATTCACCACAATCTCATTAGGGAAAAAAAAAAAAGATGGATCTGCTTTTTCTGGGTCTGTTCCAGAGAGGGTATCTCGAGCCGGCAAGGTCGTGATGACTCAACCAGACTAAGACAAATGGCCAATAAACCTGATGAGATCTGCAGATCGACTCTTTGTTCCTGAGCTGCTGAGCGGTGAGAAAACATCCCGACATTGCCAAGCCTGGCACACAAATCTTTATGAGAATTTTTTCCTTTCCTCAGTAGATTACCCATGAAATAGGACAGGTGTACTGGTTATTCAATTACATCTTACCGAAGACCTAGACAAAATCTGAAAGGGGGCCTCCGAGCCTAGCTCTTACCATTGGGGATTTATTAATAACAGTCAAACATTCTCAAAAACAAAACTTTTTTTTTTAGTAATTTAAGCCTATTTTCTTATTTTTGTCATTGGTTTCACTCATAAACCAGAAACTAAAATCTGCCCATCTGCTCTAAACATAAAATGTGTTCATAATAACCCAGATTTATTCCAAATGTATTTTTAAGTATTGCTGAATTGAGAGGTACTCAAAATTTATGGCCTCTGAGGTTGCAAACAGGACTTCCTCTTTTAAGAAGGAAAAGGCTTAAAATGAATGTAGGGAGGGCTCAGAAAGCTTCTTGGATATCAAATGGCTCCGTAGGAAAAAAAAATGTCAATGATATAAGAGTAAATGAATCAAAACCATATGGATCAAATTTTCCCTAAAATACACAGTTTGAAAAATTAAGGAGGAAAAGTGCTTGGCAAAAATGTGTTTCTGGTTTTACCAAACCCAAAACATTTGAAGAATCATTTGCAATGGTTGATGAACCCTAAACTCAGCCAAGTTGTCCCATTTTTGTACACTACGAAACAATAGAAAAGCTTCCCAGAAATTATGTGACCCACTGATACTGTATTTCACTCAATAAATCATTAGAAGCTGTCACCAAAGAACTATTGCGCTCGCACTTGGGTAGAAGAGGGGCGCAAAATGATAAACGTTTGTTAGTTTAATTGGTCTTGTTCAGGGAGGGGGTTGGCTATGGGTGTTCTGGTGTGGGGGAGCAATGAGGGCAGTATTTCTTGCAAAGGGGAGTTAATTAGAAGAACATGGGCCAACATTAATGAGTCTCACGTCTTGGGCATATGGTCGAATTTCCTTGTGCTCCGCACTCCAAGGCTACGTTCCTTGTCCCTTTCGAACATTCAAGAAGGTGCTAGTAATGCACTGTCTGGGGCTGAAGAGAAATAAAGCATCTACATTTCCCCAAGTTTTGTATTGTCCCCACACCAGGAGAGCACAACCTTTCAAAAGAAGGCTGCTGCCGCCAGGGGAAATTCCTCACTCGAGTGAACAAAATGGTTTCCTTCTCAAAGGATGTCTTGTCCTTTATGATAAGCCCCATCCCCTAGAAGGCTGATGTAGTTTAGACAACTATCCAGAGAAGGTAGAAAACACTGAGGTTTTTAGCCAATCCCCCACTCCACCCTTACCCATCACGGAGAATCTCACCTCCAGTTCTCAGACAGATCCAGCTTTGGATGGGACTCGAAGCCCAGCCCTCTGTTTTTGAAGCCATTTGACCAGGCTGGTGGGAAAATCAGTCCAATGGCAGAGCCAGAGCCCACAGAAAGCATCTTAGGATGTTATATGTCCTCTGGGGTAGAGGAGCAACTGAAATATGTCGTTTGCGTTCATAAAAGAATTAGTAAAAACCTGGAAGGGAGATCCTTTTGGCTCTGAGCCCTGCCAGGAGCTCACTCTGTCACTGAGATGAAACTGGCCTCAGTGTCTCCATCAGTAAAATGGGGATATTCCCAGACAGTGTTGACAATTCCCTGAGAACAAGGACAATTTGCCATCAGGGAAGTCATGCTCCTGGGTTTTCAGCAACTCCAGGAGGACATGATCAAAGTTCCTAGATGATTTTTGGTACTCTGAGATTTAGACTGTCACAAGTATGCGTCAATCCATTGCTACACTATCTGACTGGCCATTGGGACAGGTGTGACCCCCCCATGCAACAGGGAGATCCCCTGAGGATAGGACTGAGGGGCCCAGGAAGCACCATTTGTTAAATGGCTCTGAGCCCCAGCTTTGAAAGAATCTTTGCTTGAGGGAGCATATATGTTAGAGACACCAAACAAAAACTAGTTGTCATCCTTGCACACATGCAGAGAAGTGACGTGTTTATCTTAATGGTGTCTATTAATTCCTTCACACACACACACACACACACACACACACACACACAGCCCTAGAAAGCCCATTCTGCAATGGTTCACACACATCCTGGCTCCTGACCTCCAATTTCAATGATGTGAAAACATTAAATAAGATGCAGAAATACCTTAAACATGTCAAATGGCCTCCCCTGATGAACTGACTCTACAATGAACTGACTAGAAGGACCCAAAATATTTTACATCCACGTCAGTTTAAATTAATAGGTAAGAGCTGAGTGCAGTGGCGCAAGCCTATAATCCCAGCACTTGGAAAGCTGAGACAGAAGGCTTGCGGGTTCAAGGATAGCCTCAGCAACTTAGTGAGACCCTATTTAAAAATAAAAAATAAAATAGGGCTGGGGTGTAGCTCAGAGGTAGAATGCCCCTGGGTCCAATCCCCAGTACCCCCCCCCAAAATTAATAGGTAAGGAAAGGCCTACGACAAATGGAAAGACAGATGAAAGGCAAGATGTAAAATTATATACATGACTATCTCAATTATCTCAATTATATTTTTTTAAAAAGGTTAAGACCCCAAAAGAGCTGGACGGTAATATGCAAAAATATTAATAACGATTTCCCTGGGAGACTTTTTCTCTGTTCTAAAGACATTTTTAAAATTTGTTCTATTTTTATTCAATAAATATTCAGTGTTTTTATTACTGGAAGAAGTTAAAAGATTAATGGAAATTAGGCTTAACAAAAAGAGTGTAAATTAAGAAGCTGGGTGTGGTGGCGTACACCTATAATCCCAGTACTTGAGGGGCTAAGATAGGAGAATCGCAGGTTTGCAGGTTTGAGGCCAGTCTCAGCAACTCAGCAATTTAGTGAGACCCTGTTTCAAAATTAAAAAAAATAAATTAGGGCTGTGGGTATAGCTCAGAGGCAGAGCACCCCTAGAAATCAATCCCCAATGCCAAAAAAAGGGAAAGTATAATTTAACCTGAACCTAAAAGTTTAGAAAAGTTGTCTCTAATAATTATTTTTAAATATGACTAAAACCCTCTGTCCCCATTTTGCCAAAAAGCCCATTTCCTCTTAACTCCATTGTATGCTATAATGAACTAGATGCCAGACCATCAGCCAAGAATCCTAGATTCTAGTCCCAGATTCCTCCCTATTAGCCCTGTGGCTGGCAGAGTCACAGTCTCTTTGGACCTTCATGGAATCATCTGCATAGCAGACAACCAGACAGAGGTGGAGAAGGCGAAGGGTAGGTGGAGAGGAGGAGACATGGCAAGCACAGCTCAGTCCATCGTTGGCATTATGTGACCCGATCTGTTGATAAACACCTTTCTACCATAAGCAGCAACAAAGGGGCCACCACTCTTTTTGTAGTCTCTTCTTTAGTTAACAGGTAAACCAGGTCGTTGGCTTCAAAATTTTATTTAAACTATGTATGAGTGCGTATGTATGTGTGTGTGTGTGGTACTGGGGATTGAACCCAAGGGTGTTCTACCTCTGAGCTACACCCCCAGACTTATTTTATTTCTTTATTTTGAACCAGGATCTCACTAAGTTGCTAAGGCTGGCCTTGAACCTGTGATCCTCCTGTCTCAGCCTCCCAAGTGCTTGGATGACAGGCGTGTGTCATCACACCCAGCTTACACTATTTTTAAGAAAGCCAGACAACCAGAAGTAGGAGAGGCACCTTTTGTCTAAATAGAGGACTTTCTAAAAAGTACCAAATTCCTAAAGCTATAGAAATCTCAGTTCCAATCCATTTTTCTGCTCCATTGATTTGAAAGTATGGTTGACAAGATACAGACTGACTCCTGGTCTCCTTCCCCAGCTCTGCCTGAGGAAATGAGGAGCAGCTTCGTATCTTTCATCCCTCTTCTAACTTGCTGGCCGTGCTACAAGAACTAAGACAACATGGAGTCCCAGTGGCTGTTTGAGGCAGAGATATAAAGTCGAGACACAAAATATCCTGGATATTTGCAGGGCAATATGTAAGGAATTCACATAATGTGGAAGACGTAGTAAAGAAATACAGGAAAACTGGGCTGTGGAGTTTCCCATCGCTTGAGATTGGAATGATTCCCACCCTGCCACCCACTCTGAACTCTTTGTCCGGCTTCTTGAAATCGAAGATTAACAGTGGGAAGTTCAAGTTCTAGCAATTGCACTTATGTAATACTTATCATTACATAGGAGATAACACAAGACAAGAGACTAGCCCTTTCACTCGGACAATACAGGTTCTTGTTATTTTCCTTGTGATTGAATAAAAAATAAGGTTCTAAGAAATGCTGACGAAATCCTGCATCTCACCTTACAGAGCGGCTAGGGTCCATTTACTTCCACGGAAACTTTCAACGAAATCATGCTCATGGAAAGCTTTTCCATGGCCCCAAACTACTAAAGTTAAAAATCGCAGCGCTAAGTGCTCCCACCGCTACTTCTAAACGGCAGAAGAAGTTTACGTGTGATGATGAATCTGGGCCTTTTAAGGATGACGCTATTAATATAAGCCCACGATTGTCATGCAAAATCACGCTGAGAAATGCCAGCACTTGGAAATGAAACGCATGAAAGTCCCGTCAGAAACACTTCAATTGTTTTCACGTTGTTATTTTTTTCAGCAGAGGTTTAAAGCCACCTCTTACTCCTTTTTTAATCCCAGGATGTGCTATAGGAATCTATGAAACTTAATTACATTTAGTGTTACAAAAAAAAGGATTTATGAACTCTTGCCTTTAGGCAGAAATGTTTATTTCATTGCCTTCGCTATCCATTCTTTTCAACTCCAAAGGCTTTGAACTTTTCAGCTGCTCAGAGTTATCACCGTTATGCAGAGCCCAAGAGCGCCACTCCTAAGACACACACCACAAGTTGAAGAAAACCAAGGAGGCAAAGATATAGGAGTCGTTATTTTGGCCACCCTTTGTGCCATTAAAATCTCATTTTCTGCCTATTAGGATGCCCTCTTGGTGCTTAGGCAGCGGCGATAGTTGGTGATTAGTGTGTAATTGAGTATAATTGTCTTTTCACTTTTCATTTGTGTCATTCTGAGCCTCTCTCTGTTTTTCTAACCACCAGGAGGAAAAAAGAGGTCGAGAAAAGATAAAGCTGTTAAAACTCTCACTCTGGGCCCCGAAGAGATTCTCGATTGCAATTATAGATTGCAACCCCTTTGTGACATTTCTCCAAATTTAGTGGGCAGCTCTCCTTGCCACCTGGGCCAACTGCTCTCTAATAAAATCAAGTGATCTGTATTTAAACAACTGCTAATAATGTCAACCTCAGACAGATGCCACATGTAGGAAATTTAGCCACCCCTCGCAATCAGCGAGGCAATTTATTAACACGCTCTCCCAAGAAAAGCTCATAGTCCAATGCAAATTAGAAAAACAATTACAACATTCAAATATGTATATACTCCCAAAGAGCAGTCATTCTCCTAATGTGGGCATTTCTAATGCATTTTTGCTAGAGTTGTGTAGTCATCTTCTGGGTTTCTCTCTTCAGGACTTGTCTGTGCTCTCTCTCTCTCTCTCTCTCTCTCTTTCTCTCTCTCTCTCTCTCTCTCTCTCTCAGATTGTTCTGGTACTTTCTCATGAGGTTCTCTTTCTCTGAAACCCTGTCAGCTGACCAAATACCACTGAAACAAACAAAAAAACCAAACCAAAATAAACAAACAAATAAAAAAAATCCGTGTTCACAAGGTTCCCAAGCAAAACCCAGCACTGGGGGGAGAGGAGACACACTGACAGATGCCTTGACAGCTAAGTATAAACACAAAGTCTCCGTGATTACATTAAAAGTCACTTGAATTTTAAGTCTCAGCTACAACTTTTGATGCCGCCAGTAGGAAGGGTAGAGAGAAAGGAAACCAGAAAACTGGAATCATGTGGCTCGGATAAAGAATACATTATGGTTTAAATTTGGCAATTCATTATACTCCTGCCCCAGGGGATTGACTATTTGGTTCTGGTATACAGCAAATCGTCTGTCTAGAACCACGGGACTGACCTGGGGTGAAAGGCCATTGCCAATGGCGGGGTTCATGGGATTGGAGGGCCCCGACGGAGGCACAAAGCTCTCTGTATAGCTGGAAAATCCATGCCTGGTGCTGGGGAGGCAGTAGGCAGAGCTGCTGTCCGGGTTCGAGGGAAGAGTGCTTTGGTGAACCGTGCTCGGGGGCAGCGGCTGAGGTCTGTGCACGGTGCTGCTGGGATCCGACACAGCTGAAACGAAGGGGGTGGACAGCCATCAAGTTCCTCTTTGCAGGCCAGCAAAGCAAGTTCGGTGCCAAAGTTCACAAGTCACCACGCCATCAGGAGAGGCTCCTGGTCAGATGGAATGTGGCTGGCAAACGGCATTCCCTGGCACGCAGGTGTGGGGTCACTCAGCAAACAGTCACACCTCTCTTTGCACATATTTGCAAGTTCATAGCTTATGTCTATACTCTCATGGCGTACTCACACAGAACCTGAATGCAGAAGTCACATCCGCAATGCTAACAAGCCTATTTTGGTAGTGAGTGCTATTAATCACTGTGAGAATTAGCTCATATAGTGACTGCACATTTCAAATTTCACATCTAATGTTCATTTAAAGCACCTAAATATTAGCATAATAGCAGAGTTTCGAGTGTCTGGAATGCCATCTTTCTTTCTTTTTTTTTATACTGCTATCTTTCTTATTCCAAAACTACTTGAGTCCTATATTTTACCATTAGCGCACTCACCTGTGTGTACTAGCACATACGGACTTTATTCAAGCTTCCCTTCCTAGAGTCTCACTGCAGTCAGTAACTGTCACAGAGCTTCAGTTAATGGCAGACCAGAGCACAAATGAGGCAGTGAAATTTTAACAAAGAAAAGCAAATCCCATGTTCATTTAGGAGGGTGGTTTTGTTTCAAAATGCTAAAATGGTCTTGCATTACCACATCATTTATCTAAAGCGATGTGGCTATGCTAGAGAAAAAACTACGTTTCTGAAACATGACAGGAACAATTCGGACAACCTGGTGTCATATAATTGACATAACAAACAGCATCCCCGCTAACATTGTGGAAAGAATTCACTGGGTAAAATATCCACCAGGGAAAGCGACCAAGAGCTACATTTAATCTCCTTGACTCTTCCTCTGTACCTTGTGGAATAGACGTGGGCTGGTACGAGGTCTCCGACAGCTGGTATGTTGGCAGGGTCGGCATGGCGGTAGGAGGGAACCCCCCCGGAATGAGATGGTTGAAAGCCATCAGTTGATTGGCCCCAGCTTGCTTCCTCCATCTTGCACGGCGGTTGCTAAACCAGACCTATGGATTTAATTTAAAATTTGAGGATTTCACTGATGAAATAATAGTACATTCTTAATGAATTTTTCATGCTAAAACAGATTAAAGGACCCTTACTGACAGGGCAAATAGATGCAAAGCCCTCCATCTTCAGTGTCATTCAGGAGTATTGTCAGGGGTGACAGGACAGTGCAAGGGACAGTCAGGGGTCAGCAGAGGGGCTTCGAGAGCCCTCTGTGGTCACTCAGCAGCCCCCCGGAAGTGCACGGTGATGGTGGGCAGGGGTTGCTGAGCAAGACTTGGGACAGTAGGACTCCCCACTATCGCATCAACACCACCCACCTCCATCTAGTAGAGCCCTGTAGGGAGGATCCAAAACTGGCCACAGGAAATGGGATGGAATGTATAACATGCTGTGAAAATGTGATATAAGACCTTTAATGGGCCCCATGGTCTCACCCAACTCTTCTATCTGTAGAACCTAAATGTAGAACTCAGAGTGATTTTTCCAGGTCATACACATGACGATTGCCCCAAAGTGAGAAAGGATTTCTACCAACTAAAGATATCCCAATATTGAAGCCTGGCGTGGCGCCTCTCACCTATAATACCAGCGAGTCAAGAGGGTAAGGCAGGAGGTTCAAGGTCAGCCTGGAAACTTAGCAAGACCCTGTCTCAAATTTTTTTAAAAATTTAAAATAAAAAGGACTGGGGATAGGACTCAGTGGTAGAGTACCCCTGAGTTTAATCTCCAGTACCACCAAAAAAAAAAAAAAGGAAGAAAAAGTTCATTGAAAGTTAATATGGAGAAAGCATTGCACTTGGCATTGGGGGGAGGGAGGGGGCTAAGGTAGGACCCCTGCACTCAAGCAGCCTCCATACATGTCCTCATGATGCTCAGAGAAGTCAAGGAGACCAAAATAATTGCTCATGCTGGACGTGGTGGTGCACAGTTGTAATCCCAGTGCTTGGGAGGCTGAGACAGGAGGATCATAGGTTCGAGGACAGCCTAAGCAAGTAGTGAGATTCTCATCAACCTAGTGAGACACTGTTTTAAAATAAAATTTAAAAATAGGGCTAGGGGTGTAGCTCAAAGGTAGAATGCCTCTGAGTTTAATCCCCAGTACCAAGAAAACAAAACAATTGCTCATGAGAGATAGAAGCTCCATGTTGGGAAGTACAGAGAATCAGAAAATGTTGAGAATAAAAGAAAAATTTCAGCTCATTTTAAAACTTGGACATGATTTCTACAAGGAATCTTTCCCAATGGAGGTCACAGTACAAAGTAGAAATACTTAACCGGCCGCTATGGCACACACCTGTAATCCCAGTACTTGGGAGGCTGAGACAGGAAAATTTCAGGTTGGAGGCCAGCCTCAGCAAGTTAGCAAGACCCTGTCTCAAAATTAAAAAAAGGGCTGGGGGTATAGCTCAAAGGTAGAATACTCCTGGGTTTAATCCCCAGCACCACGAAAATAAGTAAATAAACAAAGTAAAAAGACTTGACCAGTTCATCCAAGAAAAAAAATGGGATTTGATTTCCTTACAGGATGATGTTAACAATTATATAACTTAATTGTAATTTTAAGTCATATACAAGGGAAAGATCTCCCTTCTGGAGCAGGAAACCCAATTTAGCAAATTCTTTCTCTGGTCACCTGCTCAAACTTCTGTTACTCCCCCAAATATTAGTCTGAAAAGAGTTTTGCCTTCTCTACCCATTGTTGCAAGATAGTGGTAAGAAAAGTAGTTTGAACTTCCTCAAGGTATTAACATTTAATACTCCTCAGGTTTCCAATAGGAAGAGAAGGTAAATCAATATTTTTCCATGTCGATACATAATTGAATTAGAGTTTTACTTAACTTAATAAATTGCCACCTGGAGTAACAGAACCATGAACAGCACTGGATTTCGGCTCCACATCCATTGTGTTTTCTCTTTGTAAGTCTGAGCACCTGTTACCGTGACTCCCAGGAGGCATCGTGGTAAGAAAGCCATTTTCAAGGAAGAGCTTGGAAGGAGCTGTGTTAGCCTGAGGAGGCCGGCGGTGGGAGTTTGGGGTCATATTCCTGCCTGAGTGTGCTGGAGCATACCACCCACTGTGATTTTAACTTCATATTGTAAAACCTCCAGGCTAAAAGGGCACTTCCGGCTTAGGGAGGTGGTCCCACACGCCACCTAGGCCAACTCTGCACAGTGCATCTCCAGCTTTACGTGGTAGGCTGGGGAAAGGAATTAAAGTCCCCCAAATTCCAGTGTGACTTCGCTCATGCTATCTACCATCCTCAGTTCCAGCGGTGAGACCTCTCCAGGAAGAACTCAGAAACCTCCACTTCGATTGTTATCAGAGCAACTTGCCAAGCTCTGCGCCGACTTCCTTCTGTAACCTTTAGATAAGTACACCAGGTGTGATTCACCCTGGGGGTGGCTGTGCCTGACCTCCCATCCATCTCAACCCACTATCGACTCAAGGTTCATTCTAACTGCACCATAACCCAGTGTTTAAAAGCAAAAAAAAAAAAAAAAGGAAGAAAGAAAAGATAGATGTGCTCAAATAATAAAGAAGAAACATTGCAACTTTTCTACAAATTGCTTCAAAAGATAGAATCCAAACAGACTAGGGGTTTAAGAGGGTTTGAGGATTTCATTTGCTTCCAAAACGATAGGACTAAGTATCAGAGATCTTGAGTAAACCCACCTGGAGCTATACTTAAAAGTTCGTATATTTACTATGTACAATGCATTAGATCTACAGTAAAAGATGAAGTGAAATAGTTGAGAAGCAAATCTTTACTGAAAAACCAACCTTCAGCAAGAGACTCAAGAGTTTCCCTAAGGAACGAATTTAAATGTTGTTTAAATTTAGGCTAAATAAATCCAGAGGTCCTAGTGAGGACTGGTCGGCCTGTCTCTGGCCATTTAACCAGATTTTTAATCATCTTACCAATGTCAACTTTCTGTATTTCCTAGAACCAGACAAGTCTGCCAAAAGAAGCATTAAAGGGAAAATATGCTGAAGTTGAAAACTGGGAATTGGTCTTTGCCCTCTTTATGCTTTGAAACTCAGAAAAGACATATCTTCTCTTTTTAATAGAAGAAAGAAAAAGGTGTCCTTGAAATCATCTTCATTTTTTTTTTTTTTTTTTTGCGGTACCGGGGATTGAACGCAGGGGCGTTCTACCTCCGTGCTACGCCCCTGGCCCTATTTTTTATACTTTATTTTTAAACCGGATCTCACGAAGTTGCGGAGGCCTTACTAGGTAGAGAGAGAGAGAGAGAGAGAGAGAGAGAAACAGGGAGAGAGAGCGAGAGAGCTGAGGCTGGCCGCAAACCCGGATCCTCCGGTCTCCGCCTCCCAAAATACTGGGATTACAAGCGTGCGCCACCATGCCCGGCAAAATCATCTTCATTTTAAATACCCAAATGGACAAAGTACACTGATTTGGGGATGTTGTTATCACCCTATATTTCATTGAAAAAAAGTCTCATGATGCTCAGAAGTCTTAGATAACTCAATATTGAATCACTAATTCCCAACAGACCATCAATGCATAATCTCCTGAATGACATGTGTGAGTGTATAAATTCTAAATAAATTCATCTAATATAAATGGATGACAGTTATTACTCAGTTACAATTACTAGAAATCTCCCTTTGTTTTGCCAAGAGTAACAGAAGGAAACTGGCCTTTGATTGATACTGTAGGAGAGGACATGGGTTCTCCATCAATGTCTTTGCCAGAAAGACATAAAGTAAAAGTTTCACAAAGTCAGCAACATACCTGCTAAATGTAATTTTATGATCTATAATTCAGTGTAATTTTACTCTCTGCACAGCACATTTCCTGGCCTTCCACATCATGGTAAGGACGTGAGGGCAGGAGGCATGCACTCTTTGGTAACTTATTATCAGGCACAGTTAATTGCCTGTAATTGCATGTATAATATCACAATTCCTCAGAACACCCTCAAATCAAGTTTGTATTTCATTTGATGAACTACATTCTGGTGCATTTCCACCTGCCCCCTAGACTTTCCTCTACTTATATGTCTCTCTACTGGACTCCGGAATAGTATAATGGCCAGTGATCTTTTTTAGGCAAAATTTAAGTTGGTTAAAAGATCTCCGTAATATCATAATAACCAGGGGGGAAAAGACAGTAAATTGCAAAAAAGAAATAGATTTTCCTAAATTTTTCTCTCCATGAATCAAGTAACCTACTTGTTCAGATGCTCAACAATATTAGTTAGGAAAAGCTTAGTACTCTCCACAGTAAAGACAAGAATACTTTGTACTCAAATGGGTTCAATACAGACTGAGCAAAAGTCAATCCCAGCTCTCTCCCTTGCTACTTATGTGACCTTGAACAATTTCCTTACCCTCTATGGGCCTCTGTTTTCTCATGTGCTCAATGGGGAATGTAAAAAACTACATCACAAGATGGTTGTGACAATTTTAAAAGGATAATAAAATCAAAGCCCTTAAAAGAATAGCTAGGAGATATTACATGTTCAATAAAAATGTTAGCTATTGAGCTGGGGCTGTAGAGTGCTTGTCTAGCATGTGCAGGTTCAATCCCCAGCACTACCAAAAGAAAATCAAAATATTTATAATGCTAGCTATTAAGTAGAAAGTCTCATATTGACACTCTTCTCTGAGAAAACCAAGAATTAAAGCCTCGCTTTGTTTCCTCCACTCTGTGGTCTAGAGCCAACGCCTTTGTGCCAATGAGTAAACAGGAAAGTGCCCAAAGAACACCTCAGACAATTGAAAGCCAGTTGGACTTGAAGGGAGGCTTAGGTCAAATTTGCTTCCAAGTTTCATGGATTAGTGCTAATTGTCCCATGGCGTGAGCCTAATTTTGCCTGTCATTAAATTACTGGTTCACATTTTTCATGTTGTCCTCAAAGGCAATCTCACCTACATTATTCCAGATGGGTTCTTTCGAATGCAATTTGAAAAATGGGGAGAGAATGTAACACATAATCCTTAGAAAGGGAATTCACAAGATCATTAAATGCCTGATTAGAGACTAGATTTGCTAATGTCTAATGCTGCAATGCCAAGTACAGTACTTCTCATGTAGGTCAACTCGGGACAAGTTCGGTTTCCCCTTTATTCTGTCTCCTTTCTCTTCCTGTGCCATGCCTTCCTATTACTGCAACTATCCAGCTTTGCCCCTGTGAGGAGAGCAGATTGACAGAGGAATGCCACATTCCCAAGCATCTCAGAGGACCATGGAAATGTGCAAAAGCACATTCAACTGCAGTGTGTGTGTGTGTGTGTGTGTGTGTGTGTGTGTGTGTGTGTTGTGATGGGGATTGAACCCGGGGGTATTCTACCTCTGAACTGCACCCCCAGCCCTATTTTTATTTTTTACTTTGAAACAAGGTCTCGCTAAGTTGCCAAGACTGGCTTCAAACCTGTGATCCTCCTGTCTCAGCCTCCCACGTACTGGGATTACAGGTGTGCACCACCATACCCAACTAAACTGCTTCTTGATGTATCAGGAACAATCTCCCTCATAAAGCTGCAGGATGACCATACCTTTATTTCACCATGGAGTTCAGGATATGCCATACCTATCCTAACTTTTGAACTATGCAGATCTGTTAGGTGGCTTTGAATCACCACTGAGCTTCCCTGAGAATCCCAAATTACTGAGGCAGAAGGGTCCAGAGAGATCACACATCTGAGGCATCTTGGTAGTTTTCAATTTGGGGTGTGGGAGAGATGGTATTAGAGAATATAATGAAATCCAGGGACCCTTTCCTTAGTTAACACTTGCATATACACATACACACACACACACACACACACACACACACACACACACAACCTTGTGTACCAATCTCAAGTCTCCCAGATCTCCTAAAAATCCATCCATGATTGTCCTGATGGTCCATGGACCCACACTGAGATCATCTGATCTAATTTACCCTGCACAGATTAAAAAAATAATAATAATAACCCAAAGCCCAGCAGGACTAAGTGACTGTCTCAACAAAACACTTTTGGCAACCTGGGGCCAAAACCCACATCCTCTGACTCCTGGTTAAATGCTATTTCCACAAGTAGCTTCCCTTCCTATCTTCCATTATCATGAAGATAAAAGAGAACACTGGCCCACTTCTTAGAGGAAATATCTACTAAAACTTTTGCGCATCATAAAATATTTGCAAGCAATTCTGCCCTCCCTAGAAAAACTTTAATGCTTGTTTTATTTGCATATAAACAGCTACCCCAGTGAATTCAGCAAATGGCCTTTTTTTTAAACTTCTAATGTTATTACTAGGCAAACAATCTTTGGTGTACAATAGTTCTTAGATCACATACTCAGATTTGGCCATGAGAAACAGTTAGCTACCGTCCAAATGAGTTTTTATGAAACACTGACAAAGGCCTAAGTTATTACAGTTTCAGTCTCATTTCTATCCAGAAGAGTCTAGAAATATTTTCCTCTGGGGGGAAAAAGTGGAAAGTAGACACGGTTTGGGGGCGTTGGGTTTGGTTTTCCCAGGTGCCTCAAATTAAACTTACTCACACTTTCTGGCTATCACTCAAAACGAGTTGACTTAGCTACTGCTTTCCCAGATCCTTCTAAAAACTACAGGATTTTCTTTTGACACTTTAATCGGTGATTAACTACTCCCTTCTTTTTCCTGCTGGGTTAAGTAAAAGACCCATATGCTGGGTGTTCTAGGGAATTTGTTAGGCCGTAGATCATAGCGTGGGGCAAGACATGATGTGTCTCAAGGGAACTAACAAAGCCATAAGGAATGTAAAGAGTCACCGGGTTAAAGCCACATTAAGACAGCTGTTACATTAATGAGGACCCTGCTTTGGAGAGGAGGTCACTGTACAGAAAAAATATGAACCGCTCTTTATTGGTTTGATCCCATGTCCTCTGAAAGCTAATGGGCCATTATTATTATCCTTTGCCAATCACTGAAGCACACGAGAATGCTGGGTACTGTACAGACTACCAAGTTTGAACTGTGTCCTGTCCCCTGTCCTCATTTTTTACAAGGGCAGGAACGGGGTAGGGCCATACTGACCACTCTCCAGTGTCCATTACCCTCCTTGTCTCATCTCTTTAAAATAAAACTTTGTTTTTTGATTCACTCTGAGTTTAGAACCATCTTGAGAACAAACCCAGTAAGTGAGCTTGGCTAGCTGTGGAGTGTCAGAGCCGAATCCTGAAATACAGTGCACACTCAGCGGGGGGAAGACTGGACCTCGCTTCACATTTAAACCAGGTAATCGTCGAACTATAATAAAAGCAAAATAGATTTCATGTGCATTTGTTTTGTTTTGTATTACTGGGGATTGAGCTCAGGGGCGTTCTACTTCTGAGCTATATCCCCAACCCCATTTTATTTTTTTTACTTTGAAACAGGGTCTTACTAAGTTGCTAAGGACCTTGCTAAGTTGCTGAGGGTATTGCTAAGTTGCTGAGGCTGGCCTCAAACCTCTACTCCTCCCATCTCGGCCTCCCAAGGACTGGGATTACAGGTGTGCACCACCATACCCGGCTTCAAGTATATGCTCTTATAACAGTGTTTTATATGGTATAATATTATGGCACTATAGAACTATTAAATTCCTTTACCATTTCCCTGGGAGACTGTTTCTTCCCACTTGCACAGTATAGAAACGACCTCCACGAACCATGGATCATAATGAGTTTACTCTGTATCCCAGAGAAATGGGCAGAGAAACTCAATAGCCCCAGTCTTAATTCATCAGCCCTGTGAACCCTGGTGCTTCTGTGACTTCCTTCCCTTCACCCCACCCACCCACCTCCGCCTTACACCCCAGTTGCCCATATTCTCCCTCTGAATACCCTTCATCTCTGTCCCTCCATGCCAGCCCCACTGCCACTTCCTACTTCATGCCACAGCCCCACTGCCTGTCCCATCCAGTGTGAGCTGGCCAGAAGAAACTCCAGCTTCCATGGGAAGTCCTCAGCCCGCTACCCAAGCAGCTTCCTTCACCACCAGCCACTCCTTGCACCCTGAACGAACTCGACTCTTTCCATCCTGTCCATTGGGCTGAAGTGAAAACGAAAGGCCACCTTATATGTCACCCAGGAGCTTCCCACCCTCTGCGCCTTTGTTCATAGAATTCCCTATTGCTAATTCACTCTCTCCACCCTCCCAGTCCAACAGATATTCAGCCTAAACCTTTCTTATTTACTCTAACAGTTTGTGTCCTTTTCTCCGCTCACATCGTGTGCGTGTGCTCGCTTGCTCTCTGCCCTTACCACATCTGCTTAGTTTTTAAATTATTTGTGTCTTTGTTACCCATTCAACTGCAGCTCCAGGAGAGAACTTAGCTTCTCTCAGCACTCCTTTGACCTTCTTAGCACTCTGATGATCATATGAAAAGTTGGCTGGAACAGCCCCTCTACTTAGGCTTTACAACCTGGAAGAGGCTATTTCTGTAAAGGCCGTCATCAGAGGCGATGCGCCACATATGTGAAAGCGCTGATCCAGGGACCGTGCCCACTGAGGAGCTCACTGCCGGGCCATCAGCTTGGCTTTGACTATGAAAGTCTGAGCCCCTGGGAGTGATACACAGTGTTCCCAGATAAGGTAACTTCTGAGGCAGTGAGGAGTTCCAGGAGACTCTAAGTCTTTAATTTTTTGTTTTTTGGTACTGGCGATTGAACCCACAGGCATTCTACCTCCAAGCTACACTCCCAGCCCTTTTTTACTTTTTTTTTTTTTTGAAACAAGGTTTTTGCTAAATTGGTAAGACTGCCCTGGAACCTGCTATCCTCCTGTCTCAGCCTCCCAAGTACTGGAATTACAGGCCCGTGCCACTATGTACAATCTGTCAAACTAACCTGAGGGGCGAGTTCACCACTGATGATGGAAACGTGATTCTATACTCAACAGAAACATGTGCCATCCTGGTAGTGTTTTCCAGAAGACCCAGAGCTCTTCCAAGAGGTCAGAAGATAATTCAACACAGTCTTAGCATAATTACTTGAAGTGCTTCCAGACTGTGAGACCCGTAGAGGAAGGGACTATTACCTTACGCACCTTTGCACATTTTCCTAATGGAAAGGCCACAGGGAGCATGTGTGTGGGATCCGATTATGGCTGCCCTTGCTATGCCACGGTGCAACCTGGGGCAGCTACTTAACTAGTCCAAGTTTCCTTTTCATCCTCTATAAATGGCGGGGCGGTAATAGTATCAAACTGGGGTTTTAGTGATGATTAATGAGTAAATTTACATAAAGCACTTAAAATCATGCCTGGCACAGAAGAACCCCTCCAAAAATATCAAAAAGTGTTTGTTATTATCTGCATGTCGCCCCCAGAGTCTATAAAGTGCTGGGTGCATAAAAAGGACTCCTGAAATGGCGAATCAGCATGAATAAAGTGAACTTTTGTGTGTCATAAATAATAGTATTTCCTCAGAGATAATAACCAAAATCTAAAGATAGGCATCCACGTTAGGTGCCATTGCTGATATATGTATCTTCCCAGTGTAACGTATGTTCCAGATGAGAGATGCTTCTTGGTTTCCTCTCTGGTTCAAGCAGGGCCTGGGCGTCTGAGCGCCAGTACCTGCACTCGGGCTTCAGTGAGCTTCGCCCTCTGCGCCAGCTCCTCGCGGGTGTAGATGTCGGGGTAGTGGGTCCTCTCAAAAGCGCGCTCCAGCTCCTCCAGCTGCTCCGCGGTGAAGGTGGTTCGGCTCCTGCGCTGTTTCCTCTTTAGTGGCAAGTCTGGTTCTGAGTCGATGTCAGAGCCTTCATCCGATTGGGGTGCGGAGGCTAAAAGCCCAGGAGGAAAAAAAAAAGGAGAGAATATGAATCAAAAGGCAAATCTGACCAAGCCACAATGATAGAAATCCCGAAGAGCATTCCCAGTGTCTCCTCACACAGCCGTTCCATACAGTACATTAGTAAATGATATTTGAGCTTTCTCTTACCCTATTTCCCTGCTCCCCAAGCAAAAATAATTACTCTGAGCATCTGCCTTTCTGAGCTCTTAGAACACAGAGACAGGCCTGATTCTATTTGTATGGCCTTGTACTTAATACTTAATGGGTAGTCCATTCCTATGTAACGAATGAATCACATTTAATTTGGTTTCTGATAAATTTTCACCAGCCTTTACACGGGGAAATCTGTTAACAAATGTGATATCTTAAAAAAATATTCCAAGCCCAGCATGGTAACACATACCTATAATCTCAGTACTTGGGAGGCTGAGACAAGAGGATCACAGGTTCAAGATCAGCCTCAACAATTTAAAAAGATCCTCAGCAATTCAGCAAGACCCTTTTTCAAAAATAAAAAAAAGGGCTGGGGGTATAGCTCAGAGGTAGAACACCCCAGTAAAACACACACACACACACACACACACACACACACACTCCAAAGTTGACTGGATAGCTAAAAAGCCAACAACAGTAAACCATTGCAGGAGTCCTATATACTTAGAGACTCTACTGCTCCTATGAAAAACTGTTGAAATTTAATAGCTCATTTCCAGATATCGGGAAATGTTTTAAGGAGATTTTTTTTGGTTTATTAATGTAAATCCCAAGAATTGACACAAAAAGGAGACATAGTCCAGGGAACCGTACCTAAAACAAAGTTCAGAGTTTGGGTCTCTGCCGAGTGGGCAGGGGGCTGCCCAGGACAACCACCGATTTGAGGAGCCCAGTGCAAAAGGCAAATGTGAGACCCCTGTTAAAAAATGATTACAAACTTCAAGACAGCCACAGGAGGCATTAACCAGCGCCCAGGGCACTTGTCAGTGGGGCCCGGGTGACGAGGGGACCAGCACCTCAGAAGCCGGCCCTGCAGTGGCCTCTGCCTGTGTTCATATGCGGAAGGGGCCTTCAAGATTTAGTGTGCAGGTGCCTAACAAAAGAACAGAAACTGGAGAATGAGATGATACTTGAGTTAACAGTACAATATGGTATCTTCTCCCATAAGAACAAAGTCTGAATCCTCACAGGGAGGAGTTGGACACTGGCAAAGCCGGGCACAAGCTGAGCCATGGCCAGGCCAAGGCTGGACGGGGGGAACGGGGGCAGGGGCAGCCTCTCCCTGTTCTGACAGGAATGCATCAGGGACCCACAGCAAGGCGAGTCATGATCACATGGCACCTGGTGGCCTCCAGGGAGTTCAGTGGTTGGGGGACACAGACCAGAGCTCTGGGGAGGAGGAGGGCAGCCCTCTCCAGACACTGGGGCAGTGGGCAGAGAACAAGCAAGGGGCAATCAGGGATAGACCCTGGGACTAGAGGAGCCACAGAAGCCTTGTCCCCCGGCACATCCGAATGACGCTGCAGCCTCCCCCAAAGATCTGGGGATCCTCCAGAGAAGGGGCTGAGCTGCACTGTCAGGGAATGGGGGCTACAAGCCAGAAAGTGGTAGATTATTTATGTGGCTGTCAAGGTAACTCCTTTGCACCCTCAGGCTGGGAGGATGGGACAAGGGCCAGTGACCCTGCAGTGTGTCCTGTTCTCGTTTCTTAAGTCCAAACCTGACACTGCCATACAGAAGTACGAAATTTCATTCTACTTCAGTATGAATTACAAACCGCCCAAAAAGGTGCACATCCAAAACAAACCCATAGATGTAATTCTGTTTTCTAATAATTTAATACATTTGATGCACACATAAGCACTTGGAAATGAAGAGGTAATAGAGTGAACTAGTAATATATATATGGCAAGGAAAATATAGAAAATATAACTGAAAACAAATACTTGTGCATAAAAGCAAAAGAGAACTATAATATTTGCATCTAGTTTGGGATAGGTGCTGTGCTTGGTTTTCAATTATGTTGTCTAACTTAATAGAAAAAAAGAAATTATTTCATTTGATATAAATGCTATTTTAGGTATTAACTTTGGGGGTGGGTACTAGGGATTGAACCCAGGAGTTTCTACCTCTGAGCTACACCCCCAGCCCTATTTTATTTTTTACCTTGGAACAGGGTTTCTCTAAATTGCTGAGGCTGGCCTCGAACCTGTGACCCTCCTGTCTTGGCCTCCCAAGTACTAGGATTACAGGCGTGCACCTGGCTAGGTATTAACTTTAAAAATAGACTTCCTTTAACTATGAGAATATTTTAAAGGAACATTAACATTGCACTATAAACTTTAAAAGCTCCCAATGCAATTTACATGCGCATATATCTGATAAATGTGAGCTACACTAAATGAGCAATAACTTATGCATAATTATAGAGGCATGGTTGTCAAACTTTTGGTGCGCTGGAGTCACCTGGAGGGGGTGATAAACCCTAGATAACTGACTCCCCTTCTAGTTTCAGATTCAGTAGGTTTGCTGAGCTGGGCCCCTCAAATTTGCATTTCGAACATATTCCCAGATGATTAACATTGATTCTACAGATGTTGGAGAATCCTTGAAGAACGGCCTCTATCAAATTTTCCAGATGAATTCTTTCCCCTCTCAAAATTCCCAAGTATAGAAGTACTTCCTACCATAGTTTATCAAAAAGGCACTCCTACTGTTTTTCTTTTTTGCGGTACTGGGGATTTCACCCAGGGGCCTTCTACCTCTGAGCTATACCTCCAGCCAGATTTTAGTTTTTATTTGGAAACAGGGTCTCACTAAGTTGAGGAGGCTGGCCAAAAATCTGCAATCCTCCTGTCTCAGCCTCCAGGGTACTGGGATTAGAGGCGTGTGCCACTGCGCCCAGCTTACATGTGCATTTTTAAATGATAAACACTATGCTCCCTAAGAAGCAAATTACCTATTCTCCTAAGAAGACAATCAGTTTCCATAAAACGTTTAGCATCATGCTTGCAGTTTCTATTGTGAAAAGTGAATTCAGGTGAAAAAACTAAACAGCTTTCAAGGACTGACCAAAAGTTCCCTCTGTCTGTGAGAATCCTAAATCTCTGCTTGCACATTCTCTTCCTATGATCCCATTAGGATAATAGTATGTGGACATTTTCATGTTTCCTTTGGGAGTCTCTGGGGTTATTAAATTCTCCCAAGTAAATATGATGTGCCATGCATTGTCAGGTCAATTAATCAAAATCATCTCCGACTTCTGAAGAAAAAGACTGGCTCGATTTACAAGCAGCAGCAAGAATCAATCCCAAGGGTCAAGACCACTGTGTTTCCTCTTAACAATCGACACCCCCCCCCAGAAAAGCAGCACTGTGCGCTCAAGGCCCTTTTTTACCATGACAATGCTGGAACACTTTGAATACAGTAGGTGCTTCATTAATGCATGTTGAATGAATAAAGGCACAGAGTAAAATCTCAGTTTTGCTTACTTCTCCTCCAGTGTTTTACATCTGTAAAATGGGAACTCTTGCGTCTACACATCAACCTCTAGGCAGATGAACTTAGGGTATCCACAAACTCTCAAAAATTATCTGAAAAGTTTTCAAGTATTCGTATCCTGCATTTTTCTGGAGAATAATTATGATTTTTAAAAAAAGATTGTGTTTTTTAAAGAGGAGGAACTACCACAAGGTAGCTATTAAAAAGGCTCTGAAAGCCAGGCGTGGTGGCGCACACTTGTAATCCCAGTATTTGGGAGGCTAAGACAGGGGGATCGCAGGTTTGCAGACAGCCTCAGCTACTTAGTGAGGCCCTCCACAACTTCGTGAGACCCTGTTTCAAAATAAAGAATAAAAAATAGGGCCGGGGGTGTAGCTCGGAGGTAGAATGCCCCTGGGTTCAATCCCCTGGGTTCAATACCGCAAAAAAAAAAAAGACTCCTAATTTTTTAGTTCAGTGGGACAGCCTTTTCCACCACCACATATAGAACTTTCTAACAAGCTCAGAAATCACTACTTTTACTTCTAGACAGCTTACTCAAAAGCAATGGAAAAGTTGTATCTAACTAGGAAAACCTCCACATAGCATCATTTCAAAAGACATTGAGGAAAGGATTCGCTTGATTTTTCTGCTGGAAAATTATTTGAACCAACTGATCTTTTTTGGCAATATGAAGCCACAATCTTACAAGTTAATTCTAAGTTTTCCTCATCTGTAAACCCCAAAAGGATGTGGGCTTTAAAATATGTAAAGTCAGCAACCCAAGGTCAATTTACCAGCTAGGAAAAACTAGCTCTTCCTTAAACATGGAAATACGACAATTTCTTATATCACTCAATAGAAAGAAAATTCATTATTTGTACAAAACCTAATTCACAATAATCACCTGAATTTGAATTGTTTAGTTTTTATCAAGAAAAATCTAAAACTTAGGTCCCATTTTAATAGCACATACAGATCATTTTATTATTGGTCTATTTTACGTATTCAGCTTTACCTCAAGCTACTATAACAAATTAGATACTAAATCCTAATTATTACATGAAAGCAAAAACAAACCCAGCCTTCATTTCAATCAGCTTGATAGACAGAAATTATAGATTTTCTTCTGTACAAAACACCTAATGCTATGACTGGGTACTGCAAGCAGTGTTAGCAAAACAGTGTCTAAATGAATTAATAAATTGGTAGACCATACCAACCAGTTTCATCATAATCTCTTTGGATCATTACAACTGTACAGCCTAATATTTGCTTTGTTTTATTTTTTGATACTGGAAATTGAGCCTAGGGGCATTCTACCTCCAAGCAACACCCCCAGCCCTTTTTTTATTTTTTGTTTTCAAACAGTGTCTCACTAGGTTGCTGAGGGTCTCCCTAAGTTGCTGAGGTTGATCTCAGACCTGTTATCCTCCTGTCTTAGCCTCCCAAGTACTAGGATTACAGGTGTCACCACCATGCCCAGCTGTACAGCCTTAATATTAAAGGAAGATTTTTAATTGCATTTAATTTGCTCATATTCCTCAGCTACCTTCACAAACAAAATTTGCTTTCACTGGGTGTGGTGGCCTATGACTATAATCCTAGCAACTGAGGAGGCTGGAGTGGTAGTTCAGTGGTAGAGTGCCCCTCAGTTCAATCACCAGTATCCCCCCAAAAAAAGCTTTATCATTAATTAGATAAACTATCCCCTAATTTAAAATTCCAGAATAGCTCTCCTACAGAAATACATATCAATACATGATGCAAGCCTCCTAAATGGACATTTTATTGCTTTTTTCTTTTTTTCAAGTTTTATTTTTACTTGACAAATAACAATTACATATAATTATGGGGCATAATGTGCCACTTTCAATACATGTATACATTGTGCAATGATCAACTTAATAGTAATTAACATACATATCACCTCACATATTTATCATTTCTTTGTGATGAGAACACTTAAAATCCTCTTAGCTATTTTGAAATACACAAAATATTAACTACATCACCTTGCTGTGCAATAGAGCACCAGAACTTATTCCTTCTGTCTAATTCTAACTATTGCTTTAAATTGCAAAGCCATTCGCAGATTTTATCCCAGTCCATATTGCTATCTGATGTAAAAGTTTTTGGCCCTATTATCAAAAACCCTTTCACAATCCATTCTCTGACTTAGAGATTAACTCAATGTCACAAATGACCCCGGCATTTCCAGGATGAAGATTTCTCTCCCTGTCCCGTGTAACCCGGTACAACCCTACATATCCACCACCCAGGGAAAGAAACTGAGCTAATGAAGCTCGGATTTGGCCTAGGCCTGTGCCACTTCAGAGGACCTGCTGCTCTCTCTTCTAGAGCTTGCAGTGGCTTACACACACACACACACACACACACACACACACACACACACACACTTTCTTTTTGAAGAGGAAGAGCAGAGATGAACCAAAATAGAAATCCACGTGTCAATCATTTAGTTGATGGCCACTATTACTACCCTTTCTCCCAAATTTTCTAAAACTGCCCAGAATCCAATGAAATGTTCTGAAATAGTATATAGTTGGATAAATATCATACAACAAATCTAAAGATTTTCCAACAGAATTCAATTCAACAAAAATTTGTTGAACTCCTTGCAAGTTCAGGGTCTAGCTTTTAAACAAGAAAAAAGCACTAAGAAATGAATCCATTTTGCCAAGATAGTGAACAGATTTGTTTTGTACTGGGAATTGAATCCTGGGGCATTTTACCTCTGAACTACACCCCCAGCCCTTTGTATTTTATATTTTGAAACAGGGTCTCACTAAGTTCCTGAGGCTGGCCTCGAACCTGAAATCCTCCTGTTTCAGCCTCCCAAGTACTGGGATTATGTTCATGAGCCACTACATCTGGCAAAATATTGAATGGATTTAAGAAATCAAAACAATCAGTCTGACCATTCACAATCTCCAGTCAGAGAGCCATCATATACCATTCCCTGGTTGGAACATTCTGGAACCTAATGCTAATGCAAACTGTTGAACCGATGACTCATTTTATATCTTTATTAAAGTCTTCTTTGGAGATTTTTTATTACACTGCACTTAGCAAGAGGCTGTAAAGTTCATCTGAGGCCAAAATGCAGGAACAGATAACTTGAAACATACTGGAATATTCGTAGGTTATTCAGCAAAAGCTAGAGATAGATCACTAGAAAGCATTAATCTCTCACTGGGAAGCTGAGTGTTTCAACTCTTTATTTTATAAATAAATTCACTGCATCTTTTCTACCTCAAGCTAATTTTAGATTTCAGAAACAGAATTTCTTGTCATCCCAAAGTGTCACAGTAACTCCCACGATTAAATTTGGGAGAATGAACAATGTCAGTAAGCTGAAAGAAAGAATCGGGCAGAAGATAACTGTCACACCCTGCAGAATTGCGAACTCTTCCTCGGAAACAAATCAAGCTGAGGAAAGAAGGTACAAGATTCTCACCAGCAGACTAACCATGAAGTTTAATTAAAGGAGGAAATACAGAATTAGAGAGTATGCCTTTGTCCCTAAGCCCCTTGTGACGTCTTCTGTAGCCCCAGGAAATATTTCATCCTAGTTAACACTATTAGACATGAAATCTTGCCTCAATTTTATAGGGATTTAGTCACGTGGAATTCTGTAATTATTGGTTTCCAGACAAATATAACTGGGAGAGGGGAGACAGGCAAAAAATGGAGAAAGAAAATAATTCACAAGCATGAATTTGGCACATTGTCTTTCTGCTCAGCAAGACCTTTCATTTGAATAATTAAAGAATCAAAACATGACAACCATTTAAACTCTACGTTTGCCCTAGATAGAATACAATGCGATTTACAGACACGGGAGGTGGTAGGGGGAATCTCTGGAGGCCAAACTTCCTAGTCATCCTTCATTTTCTCTAAGATGGCCCCATACCAAAGCCGACAGTCTTTTCGTCTGTCTGTCTCCATCTCTCCGAGGTAGCCTCGGCAGCCTTCTCACTCCAAGCTGTGTGTCACTGAGGGAGGAACAGGATGAAAATAAAGAATCCTCCCCAAGGTCCAGACTTGTGTCTGACCACGGCCGGGGATTTCAGAGGTATATTCCATAAGGTCTGCAGCAGGTCAACTCTGAGGTTTGATGATGCACCCACTAATTGGCTAATTGCAGAATGTCCCCTGTGCATGTGAGCTTGGCCAGTCAACATGAGGGGGACAATGGGGCAGCTAACTGTTTTCTGATCTGAAGTCGCCCTTTTACACTGAGAGAGATGTGAATGACCTCTCTCGTGTTTACTCGGGTGAAAGTCAGGAGGGAAGCAAGACTGAGACTCCCTCGCAGACCCAGAGTAAATGACAAATGACATTTTCCCTTTGTGATCTTTGGGATTTTTGTTGACTTATTTGGAGGCTTTTGTTGGATCCCAAGAAATGGCCTGTGGCTGAGGCCTATTCTACCGATTTCCACGCTCCATCTGTGGAATCCATCAGCGGGGCATTTACCCTCATTCAGGGGTCTGACACCTGCCTGGCAGGGAGCAGGAGGCACAAAGAAAGCCAGAGTGGAGGAGAAAAGGGAGGTGGGGGTGTTTCTTTTTTTTTTCCAGAGAAGGGGGGGGGGTGGTTGAAATGGATGCACAGTAGGGGTTAATCCAAGCCAGTCCGGACACTTCAGCACCTGCAAACTTCTCTTCCACATTAATTCACTAGCTAAGAAGTAATCGGCGACATTATGTTTGGTGTTTTTAAGTTGTATACATGTCAGGAAAAGAGACACACCTCTGAAAGGAACAAAGCAAAAACTGACCACAAAATTCTAAAACAGAGCTAGAACTCGCTTCTAACCGAACAAGCAGCCCAGCAGTTATTTCATCTTCCCTGAAATCTTAACTCAGAGCAAGGATTCGAGTCACTGTGGCTTTGTTCATTGATAAACTAGGAGAGATGGTTTAAGACCTGATCAGTTGTTTAATCAGGGGGCTAGAAAGATCTCGTGTGGTTTCCCTTTAGCGAGAGCAAAAAAAGAAAAAAGATAAGACCATTTTTGGCAAGGATATGCTAGGTTTTCCGGAAGAAAGGTTCTTTGGAGAACACGAAATCTAATTAAGACCCTCCAGCCGTGTACCTAGTCTTGTTCCTGCCCAGCAGTCCCCGTTTTCTTGGCTGGAGAAATGTAACGCTATTCCCCTCCCCTCTGACCCAAGCCCTTCCCTCGGAAGCTGCCGGCTCACAGCACGAGGTCATTAGAAGGAAAATAAGCTCCTGCCAGGTTGGGGCTAATCAAAATAACACAAATAAACCCTGACACTCAACAACTCCCCGAGTGCCCGCTGCCCGGGAGGAGAGTACAGATTGGTTATGAATATGGCCGGCCGCGGGCGCGGTCCAGGAGGGCGCAGTGCTTCGCTTCGTCGCCCCGAGTTACTTTAAACGCGTACCACTGGACGGTGGGGTGTTTATTTCAGATAAGAGCTGACAAACAGGAACTGGCATCACGGCCAAGCTGCCTTGGAGGTGCTGAGCCTCGTGGCCCCCAAAGACTCCTGCATCCTCAGGATGCGATAATTTTGAGTTTCTGGGCCCTGCAGGACTTGTATCTGCCTTACCTTGAGACACCTTTCTCTAGAGGAAGCTCTCTCCCATCGGCCACCACCTGGCCATTGGTCATTTTAAAGGCCTTCTTTGTCAGAGCCAGCTAGAAAGAAAGGCTTATTTCTGTGTTCATTCATTTATTCCTGCATGCACACATACTCGTGGTTATTTTGTGTAGCTCTAGTCAGTGGAATATTAAAAGCATGCGTGTGCCCTTTCTCATCCCCTGATACAAACTACATTTTGCTCCAGGGAGCCACAGAATACCTAGGGAGCTGTACCTGTTTAAACACCTCCTCTTTCAAGGTGCTGAGAGCAAAGAGGAATCCCCTTCTGGTTTAGGAACCCAGACACTGACCCAAATTAACCCAGTGGCTTCTTAAACCCTTTGTGCTGACGGGTGTGTGTGTGTGTGTGTGTGACTCACAACATGAGTCTCTCTCATCCACCAGGGATGAGAGCTCCGTCCCCCATTCTGCCCCCCACAAACAACTTCTATCTTCAACTTTTCTTTAAAAAAATGGCTTTTTTAAACTCCATAGTAACCACCACCAGAGGATTTCAAAGAGAAAAAGAGACTAAAGCCCCAAGAAAATGTGTTGCTATTCAATTAGGAAAACTGATTAGTTAACTAATTAATCAGCTAACAGCTTTCTAAGAATAGTCTCGGGTGATAAGAACGTTCCCCCTCCAGGGCTTAAGAGTCAGTCATAATTAAAATTAAGAGCCCAGGCTACCAGAAGGTTCCAAAAGCAGAGAGCTAAGTTCTGGGTTGCTGGGACTAGACTGCACACAGCAGAGACAGGTCATTTGCACGCCGAAGGGGGAACAGGAGAACAGTAGTTCTCCTGAAAGGCAAAGGGCCAAGTGAGTTTTATTTACAATTGCCAAGAGAGAGGCCATTACGGACCATATGTGCCACAATTGCCCTCTTATCGCGGGCTGGCCATCTCGTCCTTTGGGAGCTGTTAATGAACTGGGTAATTGAGCCGCTGACATGTGTTACCAAAACAAAACAATAGGAAGAAGAGACAAATGAACATTTTATTTGCCAATCAGAGTGGGTTCAGCCTTTCAGGGAGCTGCAACTAAGTGACTGGCTGGATACATAAAACAGTGCATTGAGAGCCAGCAGATGTAGGCACAATAATAGTTAACTGACAGCTTATGGCCCATCTGTGCTTAACATTTTGTTAAAGAAATTACTTGACTTGCTAAAGAGACGACTCGTACAGCTGCCCCAGCGCTGCATTATAAGAGATAAATCATTAGCTAAACTGCTTCATGCTTAAAATGACAATGCTTATTAACAGTTATGTGGGGACATTTTGTCAGCACAGCTTGACACAGTTATTACTTACTAAAAATGTGACAACTCATAGATATTCAATGGAATTGAGCTAGGGGGGGAAAACGCAAAACACAGCAAACCATTGGAAAGAACAACAGGCGTGTTTAATCTCTCACAAATACACAGGCACTTCCATGATGTACAAATGAAAAAAAAAAATAAATGCCATGAAATGGAACCTAAGATCATGTCCCATGTAGCAATTATGTAACTTTCTTCTATTTCCATCCTCCTCATTTGAAACTGCAGAATATTAGAAATTGCTTTCATTCTGAGTCGATTACCATTCATTTCATCAGTGATAGGACAGAAAAACCAGTAGGTCAAAACAATCATCTCTAACCACTTCACTTCCCAAACATACTCACCTTCCTCCTTTGGGAAAAATATTTCTTTCATAGGGGAAAAAAAAGACTAAAAAGCAATGTTGCAAGAGACTAGCATTATAGGGGGATTTAGCTTGTGTTTTTGTTACTGCAGCTGAATTGAAACCACATTTTTTGGTCCACGTGTGGCTCATTCCTTGCCAAGTAGAACGATTTACCTCTGCAGTCCCACCGATGTGAACTGATTAACTGGAGGCAGAGCTGGGATCTCTCAACGCCCATCCTGTGATGGTTTTTACCATGATGGGTAAAATTAACTTAATAATGGTAATAATGATATAAGAAAAGCTGCTATTTACTGACCTGCTGACACCTTACTCTACCCAACTCCTGCTCCCTGCCATGTCCTATGCGCACATTTTCTTTTATCTGTACCAAAACCCTATTTGGAGGGGGATTGCCATCCCCAACTTATAGATGAGAAAAAATGAGATCCCAAGTCATAGGAACAAGCTGATTCATGAGAACTCAGGCTCCCCTAATGGAAGATCTTACTAGCTTCGTCATCTGAGAAGAAGGGTTGGAAGAAAAAATTGTAGCTAATATCTTCACTTTTTTTTTTCTTTTCTTCCTGGTTTATAGAGCCAGGACTCAAATATCACAGTCAACCCTGTAAATTAGTTGAGAAAACACAAGCGTGAAAGGTGAGGAGCATGTTCAGTGGTGGTAGTTGTATGTGAAAACTGTGCTTCGTACAGTTACTGAGAAAGGACTCTTGCTATGAAACCTAACCCTCACCTCTATTTACTGAGCTTTAAAAAAGACACAAAGTGTTCCGGAAGGCTTGTGGCGGGGACAAAGAAGGGCCTTGCCTTCCTCTGTATTTTCCATTATCGAATGTTTTTGCTGTTGTGTGCATAGGCCGTTTGAAAGTCAAAAAATAAACTAAGGCTCCAGATATAGAAGAGGTAATAAGTTACACAGAGGGCTTTTCAGGGGGTAGAAAACAAAAGAATGGTTTTTGCCAGCCCTTAATAAGACAAGACTACCCAAAGACACACAAACTCCAAACAGTGTTATCTACAACTAAGCTTTGCCAGGGTTAGCACGACACGAGGTGTTGGAAAATGAGAAGAAAGGCAGATTTAAGAAAAAAGTCAAATACTATACTTCCTGTGCCAGAACCTATGTAAAGAGGGAAGAAGATAAATGACTAGGAGAACCAAAACGCTAAGACAGATGCCACCTACGAAACTGCAGGATCACTGGAAGAAACCCCAGGCCCATCCCTTCCTTTTACAAACGAAACCCCAAGAGCGCAAATAGGGTTACCCTAAATCCCACATCATTCAACAATTATTTACCAAATGCCTAAGATGTGGCCGATGGCGTACTTGGCACCGGAGATGCAAATAGGAATAATCTATAAAACCAAAACTCAAAAAGGAGAGTCACCTCCCCAGCGCTCCTTTCCCCCAGGCAGAGTGAGAGCATCTCTGAGAGATAATGAGGCCACGTCCTATGGCAACAGGGAGACGGACAGCTTCTCAAGGCTGAAAATCCCAGATACATTAGTTATTAAATAACAGAACCGCGGATGCCGTGAGCCTATGATCTTTAATACAGAGATTAGAATAAAAAATAAATGCTTTCACCGGCACTCCCCCTATGGCATGTCAAGACTGTTTTTTTGCTTCTTATTTTCTCTCAGATCCTCTAAGGAAAAACAAGGAAGCTTGTTTTGGAAAAAAAAATCTAAATTTTATCTAGGTTGGTTTTTGCTTGTTGGGAGATAGAAAGAGGTAATAACTGCACATAAATGAAAGAGGAAGCTGTGTTGCTGGAGGCCACAGAGCAGGCTCAGCTTAATCCTCACTGGCAAAGGAATTAGCAACATCAAGGTCATCTTCAGATATTACACAAGGGATGCCCATGGTGTGAGAAGTGCTTGCCCTAGGGCCGGGAGGAAGGGGCTAAGGGATCAGAAGAGCCTGAGTGTCCTCCTCCACCCTCTGAAGGTGCGAGGTTCCATCTGGAGGGTGCATATCCCACCAAAGGACAGGTAAATGTCAAATTACTAGATAAACCATGTGTGGCCCTTACGTAGGGACCACTGCTTTTTGAATTTTGTTTTTTCTTTGTGTCTCAGCAACAGAAAAGGTGATGCCAAAGGTTTCGGCAAAGGAACCTACAGGCTCAGAGGCAGGAAAACTTCTTCTAATACCCCCTTGGAGAAAGGCCTAGTGGTATACACACCTATCATCCCAGTACTTAGGAGGCTGAAACAGGAGGATTGCAGGTTCGAGGTCAGCCTCAGCAATTTAGCGAGACTGTTTCAAAATAAAAAGTCTGAGTGCCGGGCGTGGTGGCACACGCTTGTAATCCCAATACTTTGGGAGGCGGAGACCAGAGGACCCAGGTTCACGGCCAGCCTCAGCTCTCTCTCTCTCTCTCTCTGTCTCTCTCTCTCTACTTAGTGAGGCCCTCCGCAACTTCATGAGACTCAGTTTCAAAATAAAGTATAAAAAATAGGGCCAGGGGTGTAGCGCGGAGGTAGAACGCCCCTGGGTTCAATCCCCGGTACCGCAAAAAAAAAAAGAAGAAAAAAAAAATAAAAAGGCTGAGGATGTAGCTCAGAGGTAGAATGCTCCTGGGTTCAATCCCCAGCACCAAAAAAAAAAGAAAGAAAAAAAATACTCACTTGGTCTCTTCCTGTCTGATGTGAACAGGCTTCTTAGCCCTCTGAAATAGTTTTCTCATCAGCAAACAGGGTTTACAACACCTGTTCTAAGGCTGGATTTAAGGAAAGTTCATAAGCCACACAGTTCCCTGACATGACGTACCCTCAGCCAGCCCCCCTTCCCTTTCTTGTGGCCCAGCCCTACCACATACAAAAGAAACAGCATGAGAAAAATATCCCCTATATTCTAAGACTGAGAGAGAAAAAATGACCACCAAAACTTTGACGATTTTGTAGAAGTTCCCAAACTTGTGAATAAGAGCATTATCCAGTTTCCCGTGTGCTTCCTCTTGGGAAGGCCCCGTCCACAGCCAGTCTATGGATCCACCAGGAAGAATATTCAGCTCTTGCCCAATACCTAACTCCCTTACAAATCCAAAATGCAGGCCAACATTACTTAATACATCTGACTGAGGACACGGGTCTGTAGCATGGGGTCATTGATTAAGGAGCCATGAGAGTGAGCAGGTTCTATGCTCCAAGTACCCCAGGATCTAAACAAGAAGACTGAGCATAACCAGAATCACGCAACCAGCCCAAAAGAAACTGAGTGCTGTTCATGTGGCCGCTCTTTTATGTCAACATTCACTTGGGCTTTCAGGGGGAAGGAACTTGGAATATGTTTGCTTGGAGGCAAATTCTTGTATCTATTGATATAGATTTAAGAAAGGCAAAATGAAGTACATTTTGAGCAATTCACTATCTGATCATTTTGATTAGTCCATAGACATTGTGAGTAGGTCAGGTATCCAACTTCAGAAAAAAAAAAATATATATATATATATATATGTATGTATGTATGTATCAAGACTTTCCCTAAGTAGCAGACTTCTATGTAAATTACTGGAAAATTGCCTTTCTACTCCACGTTGCTTTTTCAGGAACTATCCTGCAAAACTGGGGGGGGGGGGAATGAGTAAGGAAGTGCTGGATAGGAGACAATAAAGAAAAGAAGAGGAAAGGGAAAAAAAGAAGGGAAGGGAAGGGAAGACAAGAGAAGGGTCCATTTCTCTTTCCAGCAAAGAAGAAGAAGAAGGCAATCAATGGTTTAAGAGTCAGTGCATTGGCCAGTCATTTTTTTCTCCAGAAGTTTCTGGCAACAAGTCTTTCTGAGTTAGCAAACTTGCTGGGAGGAACTAGAGTTGGAGGTGAGAATCTGAAATGTGTCCTGGTCCCCGGCAGCTTTGAATCACTTAAGGACTTTCCTGGGTACAGACCAAAAAAAAAAAAAAATAGTCCCACCCATCCTCCACCCCCACACTGGGCAGATGTTAACTGGAAATCACCCATATGTCAGGAACAAGGCCAACATTCAAAATTACTGTTGCCAGTTCAATTTAAATCCCAGCCCTAGCCAGGCGTGGTGGCTCACTTTTGTAATCCTAGTACTTGGGAGGCTGAGACAGGAGGATCACAGGTTCGAGGACAGCCTCAGCAATTTAGTGAGGCTCTCAGCAACCCAGTGAGACCCTGTTTCCAAATAAGAAATAAAAAATAATCAGGCTATAGCTCGGAGGTAGAATGCCTCTGGGTTCAATTCCCAGCACCACAAAAATAAATAATAAATAAATAAATAAATCCCAGCCCCGCCTCTTCTCCATCACCCCTTCCTAAGAGTTTCCTGGATACAACCATATACTATTTGCTTATTTCCTTGTGAGTTTTTGTTTTCACATTATAAAAAGCACATTACATTATAAAATAAAATTTGGGTAATGTTTAAAAATGAGAAACGACAGTCCCCGAATCCAAAACAATCACTGTTGATTTTAATTTAGAGAATTAGAGTATATAAGTAGATAGGTAGGTGGGTGGATGGACACATGGATGCATGGGTGGATAATCAATCAATAGATATCGTCAGATCAAACTCCTTAACTGTGTCTTTCAAACTTTTTGTAGATATATTACTAACAAAATATAAATGTGAAAACCTTTCTTGACTAATTGCACATTAAAAGAGCAAATATTCGAATTAATTTACCCTTGTTTTAGTAGTAACAAAACACTGATTGACAGGATTGTTTTCATTTGAGAATTTAACCTGAGTTCTAAAATCATACTGCTCACATACACCTGTAGACCCACTGAAGGTACAAATAAGAACATTTGCCCACCTCTCTATATGACAAAGTGCCATATATTTCCATTGCATTTGTATAATGCAACGATGGAATTCATCCAAACAAAGCAGCGAATCCTCTCTTACACATCTCTCTCTACTCTCACAGTAAATAGGTCACAGTTTTAAGAAAACTTATCAAAGGACTGGGTCATCCGAGGTTGTTGTCCCTAATGACCACCCCTCCCAAATCCTCATCCTTATTTCTATCCAAGCTGTAATTAAGTGGGAGGGGACCTTAAAATGCTTTCTTCTTGCTAATAGAAGAAGCCGAGCAGGAAGAATGTGTGGATGCCTGTGGGAAAGCCGGTGCATAGAGAGTGTGTCTAGAGAAAAAACCAACCCAACGGAAGCACAGGAGGGCCGCTCCCCAGGTAGTTAACCATGTAGTCAAATTGCAAGAGAAAAAAATAGGGATACATCACTATTTTAAATTGTTTTCCATTACTTACTAGAGATGTCCCTGTCGTACCAAATGTGCTGGTTAGCATAGACTTTTAAAAGTTAGAAATCGCTTCAACAATTATTGGGAAATTTTTTTTATAAATGCTTAAAACATGGAGTCTAAGAAGGATGGAATGAGGCCTCCCTCATCAGTTGGCTGGGTTTGTGGCAGAGATAAATCTCAGGCTGGGAACTTCGAATTCTAAATTCTAGCTCTTTCCACTGTATCATGTGATCAGCTCATTATTTTCTTTGGATCTATAGGTGAATTGACTTCTATTTCCAACCAGCTATGGTAAAGTCGTCCCACCAAAAGAACCAATGGATACAAGAATGAATAAACGAAGTAAAGCACCTTGGAATCCAGCCTAGAGGGGGCAACATGTTTTAGCATCTCAATCATTGTGTTTACATATCACCATTATACAAGGCTGTTTTGTTTCTGATTTTTAAAATTCCACCCCTCGATCCCTCATTATGTCTTTACATAACTCTATGTTAGATATTCTTTTCTTTTTCTTCTGTAGGGAGGGGGTACTAGAGATTGAACCCAGGTGCATTCTATGTCTGGGCTGCACCCCCAGCCCTTTTTATTTTTTATTTTGAAACAGGGTCTTCACTAAGTTGCTGAGGGCCTCCCTAAGTTGCTGAGACTGACCTCGAACCTGTGATCCTCCTATCTCAGCTTCCCAAGTACTGGGATTATAGGCATGGGCCACATGCCTGGTTTAGATATTCTCATCTTTGTTTTTAAAATGAAGTCGATCCTTGGAGTGTTTTAAGTGACTTGGCCAAACTCTCAGCAGGTCAATTAGACGTCAGAGCCACCAACCATCACTCTAAATATGCAATAGAATGATTTCTGGATCATCAGTTACTTAGTATCACCCATGAGTGTTTTTCATTCAAATGACACCTATCTTCAAATACTGATCATTCATTACCAATTTTATAAGAAATGATAATTAATATATTTCTGAGCAAATCTGTTTTAAAATATAGGAAGTAATAATTAATGTAAAATTGAATATGTACACAAAGACCTTAGTGCAATTTAAAATTTTCATTGGACTGGAACCAACCTACTTCCCCATGACCTTGCAAGAAGGACCAAGGGTTGGTCAGATCTCCGTTCCCATTCCCTCAACCCAGAACGCCTTTCTACCCATCTTTACATGATGCTACACACAGGTTGCAAAACCCAGTCCCACAAAGCCCTCCGGAACCTCCCAGTCACGAATGCCCTTCCTGTCTCCACTACTAGAGCATGTTGTACTTTCCATACATGCACCAACTCTCCTTCGTAGTAGGACTATTGACTAAAAGTTACTGGCCAACTCTTATTGCAACCACGCCTATTCCTCTGAATGACCATTTGTATATAAATTTATGCAAATTTCCATTTGTATAATTCAACTGTGTGTCCCAGTGGTCCTTCTCCATTTTAAAGAGTCAAGGAGTCAGAGGTCAGCAAAGCAACTCGTTAGTTCACAGAGACAAATCCAATGACCACAACCACCGACTAACAGCAGGTTTGGAGGGAGCTTGGGTCTTTGCCATTCAAGTCGTTCTGCGAGCAAAAAATGAGCAGTCATTCCAAGAGAAATGGCTTGGCATCTCAGAGTTCAATGGTTATTTTGACTGTCACCATGCTGCAGAATTCACAAAACAGAACAAAATGCCTGGTGGTACCAGATGGCATTATTACAGAATAAGGAAAGCCACCGAGGATCCTGTGGACCATTCCACTTGTCTTTCATAGGATGCTGGTTAATTTTAAAGCATCCAAAGCCCATCGATAGAGAGACTCTTGGTTTCAGTAGTTACTGATGAGTGAAGATGTGAAGGTGTTTCCCGAACTGTAACATTCGTGAAACGCGCGTTTTCACATCACCATTCCCACCACCAGACGGTTGTTATTATAGTAGATAATGGAACGCAGTTCAGCAAACTTCATTAGCTAGCGTTAAATGAAGGAGGCATTATTAGAAGCCTTTCACATTCTACAGAAAATAAAAATATGGGGGGATGAGGTGCTTCTCTGATCCGCTAACGAGGCTTACCTCTTTTCCTCAAACTCCTGGGTTCTTTCTGTGCATACAGGAAGACACCAAAAGCATCCTTTCCCTCTAGCCCTGCAACTTTTTCCTGGAGCAAATCTTTCCTTTTCTAATTTTTATCTTAAGTTGCAGGCCTTAGGGAAGGTTTACACTTTAACTTCCAGAATCCTACATATCTGTGTATCTACCTACAAAGATGCTTTTCTTCTCCTCTTTCAAAAAGCATTGGGTAAGTCCCAGCCCAAAAATACAGCCAGAAGCAGATACATTTGTGTGTGTGTGTGTGTGTGTGTGTGTCTGTGGTATGTAGTAGTGGAGATTGAACCCAGGGGCATTCTACCTCTGAGCTATACCCGAGCCCTTTTTATTTTTTTATTTTGAAACGGGGTTTCGGTAAGTTGCTGAGGGTCTCACTAAATTGCTGAGCCTGGCCTTGAAATCCTCCTGCCTCAGCCTCCCAAGTACTGGGATTACAAGTATGTGCCACCACACCTGGTCTACCTACAGTATTTTATGGCGGTAGCCACCACCTCGGCCTATGAGTAAATGCAGGCACGCAGGTCACGGATAGCTCAGAACACCCATACAAATCCAGGAAGCCACTTCGCTTTATGATCTAAACTTACAGAAATGTCTTGGGAACCTGGAAAGATCTCATGAGTATGACGGTACTCTTCTGAAATGACATCCATGAATCCGGTTCCTCCATCTACACTTTCCTTGAGCTCCTTCAGCCTCAAAAGAAATCCAGCTAAGGCTAGGCGCAGTGGCACAGGCCTGTAATCCCAGTACTTGGGAGGCTGAGACAGGAGGATCGCAGGTTCAAGGTCAGCCTCAGCCACTTAGGGAGACCCTATTGTGAGGGAGGGAGGGAGTGAGGGAGAGAAAAGGAAGAGGAGGAAGAGGAGGAGGAAGAGAGGAAGGAAAGGAAGGAGAGCCCAGCATGGTGGAGTACATCTTGTAGTCACAGTTATTTGGGAGGCTGCGTTAGGAGGCACTTAAGCCCAGGAGTTCAGGGCCAACTTGGATAACATAGCAAGACCCTGTCTCTTAAAGAAATGCAGCTAAGCTGGCTGTGGTGGTGCACACTTGTGATCCCAGTACTTGGGAGGCTGAGACCAGAGGATCCAGGTTCACGGCCAGCCTCAGCTACTTAGTGAGGCCTCCACAACTTAGTGAGACCCTGTTTCCAAATAAGAGTAAAAAGGGCTGGGGTGTAGCTCAGAGGTAGAATGCCCCTGGGTTTCATCCCCAGCATTGTTAGAATTTGCTAACAACCCTGAGTGAATTCAACACGATAGCCAGCCATGTGTAATATTGTTGTATGTAAAAGATGACACTTCTGGTACTCTTTTAAAGTTTAAAATGAATCAGGGTTGAAGGCTGGGGCTCCATGGTAGAGCCCATGACAATTATAAATACCACTAAAAATTCTATGAATGCTGATTAGCTTTGTAACACCTTGCATAGGAAATATGTATACCACAGAAACTTGCAAAAGGTTATTATGAAAAGGGGAACATTCCTCAGACATAGGCCAGGCATGATTCCCCAGAAGTGGAGGAAATGGGGCAATTAGAAAATGACAAGAAAAAACAATATTTTTCGGTTAAATTGGTTGGCTGTTTCAGACACAAGGGCTTTAGAATTTCGCTTACCTAAACATTACCTTATGTTTCCTCTCTACTTGCATCTGAAAATGTGGTTTTATTCTCATCTGAGGTTCCTTAAATTCTGAATATGATGCAGGACCTCTCACAGTTTTGTCCCAAATGACTCCTTAGGAACTAAATTCCTTGGCATATCTTCACACTGTTAAATTGGTAGAACACTGCTTTTTACTTGTCTCAGGAGTTCTAACACATTACCATTGGAGGAAGATTATTAAACATGGAAATTTTGAGGGAAATGCCACAAGTCCTGGATTAAAAACAACATTGAAAATATGTACTTGCATTGCATTAAGAAACATCTACCCCAACACTTCCATTGTCCTCTAGAAGTGTCCCATTCTGTGGGTACGACAGATCTCAGATGAAGGGGGAAGACTGTCAACGCCCTATCACAGTTTCACAGTGGCTTTTGGAGATCATTCTGCTACTAACCAGAGGTTGTCAGCAGAACTCTAATAAGAGTCTCCATGGACAGAGATGGTGTGCTGGGAAACCAAATAATGGCTCCAAATTGAACACATAAAGGTTCATATCAGAAGCCAACCGAACATACCCCACTGCCTGTTTCTGCATGTCCCTTGAACTAAGGATCATTTTTACATTTTTAAATGGTAGGGAAAGAAGAGTAATATTGACATTTGAAAATTACAAGAAATCTTAGTGTCCATACAAAAAAGTCTATTGGAACCTAGCCAAGTTCATTCATGCGTGTATTTTCTAGGGCTGTATGCTACAGCCGCTGAGCTGACTAGCTATGACAGACCAGTGGCCCACACAGCCAAGAGTATCCACTCTATGGGCCTTGATAGAAAAAAATTTGCCTAGTTCACATGGTAGCCAATATCTTATGACTGCTTTCTATGCACCAGGAGCCAGGCCACACATCTTTATTCACTCTCCTTCATCTAATCTTCCAGTCAACATGATTATCATCCCCCATTTTACAGATGAGAAAGTGAGGCTCAGAGAGGTTATTCAGCTAATGTGTACTGGGAGGTGGAAATGGACATTCAATCTCTTGGACGTACGTAGGTGTTGATGGATTCTGTGCCCAACTTCATCCCAACATCCCCATCACCACCCAAGGCCATCACCACTACTGTCATAGTTCAGATGTGGACTGACACCCAAAGTCTCATGTGTTGGAAGTGTGTCTCCAACGCAGCAGTGTCCAGAGCTGGGCTCCTGGGAAGGACTCCGATCATGAGGGCTCTGACCTCATCGTGGATTAACCCATTAATGGCTTAATGGCCAACAGGGAGGTGGTAGAAACTGCAGGTGGTGAGGCATGGCTAGATGACATAGGTCACTAGGGCTGTGCCCTGGAAGGGTATTTCTTGTCCCCGGTTCCTTCTTCTTCTCCCTTCTCCCCCTTCTTTGGGCTTCCTGGCTGTCATGATCTTAGCAGCTCTCCTCCACCACACCCTTCCGCCATGATGTTCTGCCTCACCTTGGGCCCAGAGCAATGGAGTCTCTCACCATGGACTGAGACCTCTGAAAAAGTGAGCCAAAGTACATCTGTCCTCTGTTAAGTTGTTTTTATTAGGTATTCATCACAATAGCAAAAAAATGACTAATGCAACTACCATCGTCGAAGGCAAAATACAGACTTGAATCTGCCATCGCCGATCATGTAATGCAAGCCCTGGGCCCTCAGCAGGTGCATAGAGGGATGCCTTGCCCTCCCTCCAACTGCTGATATTCTGCATCCAGGATTGAACAAAACTAGAGTTGTGTGGGAATGTTTCTCCTGAGGGCTCAGGTCTCTGTGATATTACTCAACTTTTTTAGCAGGTACCAACAAACTTAATTCATGAATTAATTATACCCAGAATCAGAGCTATCACCCAGTTTACAGGGAGGAGGAGACTGGGAGACCCATTTATTTATTCATTCATTTATTTATTTATTTATTTATTTATTTATTTATTTATTTTGCGGTATGGGGGATTGAGCCCAGGGGCATTCTACCTCCGAGCTACACCCCCAGTCCTATTTTTTATTCTTTATTTTGAAACAGGGTCTCACTAAGTTGCAGAGGGCCTCACTAAGTAGCTGAGAACCTGCGATCCTCCTGTCTCAGCCTCCCAAGTACTAGGATTACCAAGTGTGCGCCACCATGCCCGGCTCTGGGAGACTCTTTTAACTAGATATGTTTTCTAGGTGGTCTGGAGTCTCGGTGCTGTAATTACTTTTGCTTAGTGCTAACCTTGCTTTGACTCCCGACTCTTGGCTGTCTTGGAGCTCCAGGCTACAAACTCAAGAACCTCTGACATAAACGCCTGGCTCCACCCCTGGAAATGTAAGAACCAGAGTTATCACCTCACACCCAGTCCTATGCCCTGATGTCCCATTGGCTACGTCCATCCTTTCTAATCACCAGAGCAACAGATTTACCTGTGTGGTCAATAAGACAGCCAGAAAAAGAAAGCACGAAAGAGGGGTTACTCTAGTCCCTGGATTCTATTCTCAACCCCAATAGCTGGGCAAATTGCCTAAACTATCAGGCTCTCAGATTCCCCATCTATAAAGGAGTAATAACACTCCACAGGTGGTTGTGAGACCAATTTTCAGAGTCTGAATAGACTTTGGAAAACATAGAGTACTGTAAAATGCAAAATAATAGTAAGTTAGAGAACTGAATTACAAAACGTAATTTCATAATTTTATTCTGGTTTGACATTAGTAAGATAACTTTGTCATATCCTACAGACATTTTAAAGTTTGATTTAGGATCCAAAACTCCATATTAACTAAGATTCTGTGGACAGGAATAAACCTAGATGCCCCGGCACGAATGGTAACAAAGCAAGCGGTAAAAGATAGAACCAGACAGGATCGGTTGGGAGGGAGTCACACTAAGTGCTGTGCACGTGTATGTTTGTATGACACTGAACCTCACTATGATGTATAATTATAATGCACCAATAAAAGCACATTTTAAAAAAAGAACCAGAGTCCAGCTAACAGAGCATAGCAACCTACAAAGACATAAATTTAGGTGCTTTTTTTTTCCACTTCTAGGGGAAGGGAAAGTTGAAGTTTTTAATAACCTCATCACAAATTTGTTTTCTAAATTCATATGTACCTATTCACCAAATGCTTATTTAGTGTCTGCTTCATGTCCAGTGCTCTGCAAAGCACAGCACGTACACACACGCGCGCACACACACACACAAACACAAACACACACCAGAGTAGAACAGAAATCACAGTCTAGTAAATATCAAAAATTTTAAAGTCTGACATCCAATCTCCAGGAAATGCCAATTGCAAATGTTTTTTTTTTCCAAAATGGGGGAGTTTCACTTTAAGTTTTCAGTCAGACATGTTAGATGGTTAGCCGGATAATACTTGGACTTCTAATCCCATTTTGTGTTCGGTGGATATGTTATTTGCCTGGGGGAGGGGCTGCTGTCACAGTCCCTTTTCATCTTGCACGTTGTCAGTCTTTTCTCACCTTACATTTAGGTTGGTTTTGTTGCACCGAAATATGCCTGTCTGCTCTGACATGCTTCCCCTTGCAATCAGCATTATCCCGTGTTTCAGACATATAAGGTTACCCTGCGGGTCTGAATTCAAGTCTCTTAGATGACCAGGAAGATCTTTGGAAACCTGGGTTTCCTACAATCACTCAGACCCTTCTTGGAATCTGTCCCTACACTCACATCTCCATCGTTGTCACAATTCCTTAGGATGCAAGAGGAACCTGTGGCTGGCTGGGGCTACCAGAAGGTAGGCTAGAGTTAGTAAGCATGTATTTTCATATCGTGCAATGTTTTTGATGACACCCTACAGTATGTGAGCATCAAAAAAATCTCAATTAGAAGCTGGGGGGGGGCACACCTGTAATCCCAGTACTTCAAAGACTGAGTTTCACAGGCTCTTAACCAGCCTCAGAAATTTATAGCAAGGCCCTTCACAACTTAGTGAGACCCTGTTTCAAAATAAAAATAAAAATAAAAATAGGGCTGGGGGTGTAGCTCAGAGGTAGAATCCCCCTGGATTCAATCCCCAGTATGACAAAATAAAAATCTCAATGCCAGCTGGTATTTTTCATAAACTGTCATATACTGTTGCAACATTGATACTAATCGAGATGTTGTTTCTTTCAATAGCCAGACTTGCTTGCAGATTTCAGACAGGAGGAATGTCCAGCATTCCCAAACATGAATCATGGAATCTGATTTTGATGATGAAGTTGAGTAAGGTGTTCCCACTGTAGAGGTACAGGGTACAAAATGTCAGCTCTGCCTAAATAAGGTCGAGGCCTCTAGGACAGGAGGGAGGTGCTTATATTAGGTGATAGTGTGCAAAGGGTCTACCAGCACCGGCGTCAGATCCCCTAAGGTGTCTGTTAAAAATAATGATTTCTGGGCCCCACCCCAGACCTGTAAAATCAAAGTCTCAGCTGGACGCCGTGGTGCAAATCTGTAATCTCAGTAGCTGGGAGGCTGAAACAGGAGGATCACAGGTTCAAAGTCAGCCTTAGCAACTTAGCGAGACCTTGTTTCAAAATAAAAAATAAAAAGTGTTAGGGGTGTAGCTCAGAGGTAGAATGAATGTCCCTGGGTTCGATCCCCAGTTCAAAAAAAAAGTCAACGTCTCTTCAAGTTAGGCCCAGAAATATTCTTGTTAAACAAGAACCTCAGCAATGAATCATAATAACATTAACACATATCTCCATCTAACCATGTCAATCTACTGCACATTTCACGTGCACATACAAACTCGGTTCTCTTTTGCATGACTCTTGGGTTCCCTAAAGTTCGGGAACCACTGGCCTGCCTAGATCTTGAAGTCAAATTATGGATCTGGTGCTGGGGGTATAGTTCAGTGGTGGAGGGCTGGCTAAGCATGCCTGAGTTCAATCCCCAGCACCAAAACCAAAAAGACGAAACCAAAACAAAAGTCTCAGGATCTGTCGCTTCCTAGCAGTGTGGCCACAGCAGAGTGTGCTCTGTACAGTGCTGCTTCTATGCACTTAAGGAAACGTCTACAACACAGCAGCAACAGCACGCCCAAGCATATTCTTTACACACAGTTGCTCGCACCTACCTTGAGAATGCGCATTCAGTCCTCTTTGGCTTGTGCCAGACCCTGTTCTTGGAACCCTCCGAGCTCATGGACTCTTGTCTTCCTCTGGTATTTGGAATGTGCCAGAATCAATCACATTCCAAGGGGGCAAAGGGGCTGGCAAGCAGATCCTCTTAAGCGTTTTCGGAGTCTGCACGAAGGACTTTCTCTGTTCACAATGAACCATTCTTCCCTCCAGCCAGCCCCTCTGCGGCCTTCACTGTCCAATGGAGGATTCCCTGATGCTGCTGGGCAGGACCTCCTCCTCCGGAGACCCCCGCGGTCCTTCCTTGTTCCCTGAGGCTCACACTGAGCCTGGCGCTTCCTGATCCTTCCCTCTCCCTCTCCACTCCCACCGAGACAATCCCCCAGGCACAAAGACCCCCTAACCTCCTCCGAGTCCTTCTGCCCAAGCCACTGGGAATCTGCTCTTTGATTTCTCTACTGCAAGGAATTAACTTTCCTTTTACCAGTAGGCTGGGAGTCTTGTTTTCTCATGAATACAAAATTAAATGCTGTATATGACAGCCATTTTAAAACTAACAATCTGTTTTTATTTTCTTTTCTTAAAAATCACCAAGTGAATATGAACAGGGTATTTTTAATGTTATGCTTCAACTACAGGACCTGTTTTAGGGAAAGTCATCTAACTTCATTTCAGAAAACAATCATTGAATTGGACACACTGGGCTCTCTGTTTTGAAATGTGACAGGCTGTCCCAAGACCTGCATTACCACTAGACGTAGCATATGGCTGTCTAACGTGATGCTCAACTTTGGCCAATTTGCATCATTGAAAGGGACCCTGCAGTTGTGAGCTGATTTTGTTTAATAAGGCTTATTCGAGATAGTACATATATCGGTATGCTGGTAAAATCTGGAAAATATTCACAGAATGGTCACACACAGGCACACCAGCCACGGGATCTTTTATGGTAAGGGGAAAAAAAAAGCAGAAGGAACAAGAGGGGGCTAACTTTCACAAAAATACACATTTACACTGCCTACACTTTGCTTCCATGTCTCTGGGTACCTTGTTCTTTTTGTCTGTGTATGTGGTACTGGTGATGGAACCCAGGGGCATTCTACTTCAGAGATACACCCCGGCCCTATATTATTATTTTTTGTTTTGAAACAGGGATCTTGCTAGGTTGCTGAGAGTCCGCCTACATTGCTGAGGCTGTCCTGGAACCTGAAATCCTTCTGTCTCAGCTTCCCAAGTACTGGGATTACAGGTGTGCGCCACCACACCCGACTTGCATGCCCTGCTCTTAACAGGGACATTATAAACCACTGTGACATACTATTGCAGTTTTCATGCCATAGAGACTAAGAAGCAGTTAGTTGGTTTGTCTTCCTTGGGTGATAGCTCAAAGAGTCAAATATAAAGAGTCAATTGATCAATGAACTTTTATGTTTTAAACAGTACTACTCTAGGACAATTATTTTTCTGCCTTAACAGCTACCAAAAAAATTTTAACTCCGTAGCTTGCAAATGTTTAAAAATAATTATTTGAGATTTTATCATGCTAATTATGGAAACTCCTATTCTTACTTAGTGACTTCCACTGAGAAATTATCTATTTCCCACTCAATGTTCCAAAATTTTGTGTTTTGTGTAGGAAAAAAGAGATCTAAATTACCTAGCTGTCTCAATTCAGCTTTTCTAATGCCAGTAAGAATGTATGCATAAGCTGGAGGATGTAGCTCAGTGGTAGAGCACTTGCCTAGCATGCGTAAAGCCCCTGGTTCGATCCCCAGCACCACACGCACAAAATAAATAAATAAGAGAATGTATGTAATGCTCATCAGTCTCCCACAGTATTGTCAAAGAAGAGGAAGAGATAGAAATCTCAGAAGTATGGCTGGGGGACCCCTCCTACGGCTCCTCGCCCAGGCAGGACTTTGCCCCTGTCCCCACTCACAGGGTTTCCACACCTCCTCAGTGGGAACATTCAGGTGACAGTACAGAACATTCAGGAGCTTGGTAACCAGAGTAGGCAGCAAACCTTCTGAGGAAAAGGGAAGAAAAGAACTGCTTCAAGATAGAGGAATATTCAAGAGACACCCTCCCATCCTAAAACCAGCTTGATTTTCTAGAGCGCGCTCAAGCCCAGCTATATTTTAAATTACGTCAAATTAAGATGAATTCATAACACACCATCCAGTGATTTTTGGAAGGTATTCTGGTGGTGGAAAGACCAGTAGACTTGTCTGCTTCTCACCTTCTGCCTTAGAAGAGGTAGTCATGTTTCTAAGCCTTGATTATCCCATCGGCGAAATAGAAATATCATTGGCCTCATAACTTTACTGCAAAGTGTAAATTATATAAAACAGGTGAAACTTTATTATTATTGCCCCATGTTAGATTACTGTGAGAACAATTTTCTGATTCCACTTTTAAATGATATTTAATAGCCCTAATAGTAGTTTGTTTTTAATGATCTGAATAGCTAGTTTCACATGTATCTAAATACAAAGCTCGTATTCAGAGCTGGAATGGTGGCCTCCGCACACGCTCCCTGTCAGTGCCCTACAGATAAACTTTGACCTGCTGTTTGATGCTCACACATTTTGTGAAGATGCCTTGTTTCTTTCCAGAACAAGAGCCTGACCCCAGAGTCTTAAAAACTGACGTGTATCAATATACCTCTCCCTCCCTTCTTGCCTCTCCAGCGAGAACCTTTAACCTCTGGACTTGATGTCTCAACCTTGCATATCGTTTGCAATTACACAGTATTTGGGGTAGATGGAGAATTTCTTTAATCTGAGTTTTGTTTGTTTGTTTGTTTTGCTTCTACAATCCTAGGAGCCCTCTACTACTGAGCTACATCCTGGCCCTTTTTAAAATTTTATTTTGAGACAGGGTCTCCCTAAGTTGCCCAGGCTGGCTTCCAAATTGTGATCCTCCTGCCTCAGCCTCCCAAATCACAGGGATTATAAATTTGCCCCACCAGGCCGGGCTTAATCTGAATTGTATTGGGTGCTGACCATATCATTCCAAGGTGTGGATCTGAAATTCAGTATTTAAAGAAAAATTATCTTTCTGGACATGATGGGGCATGCCTATACTCCCAGGACTTGAAAGGCTGAGATAGGAGGATCACAGGTTCGAGGCCAGCCCCAGCAATTTAGTGAGACCATGTTTCAAAATAAAATTATAAAAAGATCTGGGGGTATAACCTAGAGGTCAAATGCCCCTGGGTTCAATCCCCAGTACAAAAAAAAAATTTTCTTAATAATGCTGAGATATTTTTTTCCTGAACCTCATTCTCTAGGGTCAAATCTGGGGTTGACTGCCTGGCACGGATGTAACACACACTATAAAAATCCCAAACCCAGAGGCACATTGTGAAGTGAATGGATAAACTGACCCCAACAAGAGAACTAGAGTAAGGAAACTTCTTCGTGAGGATTTATACCTTTATGACTTCTGATTTAAAAATAATAATACCTTAAATAACAACGTAAAATGTTAAGTTTCCTAAACTTAATTACTCTATTACAGCAGCTGAAATCTGCCTTCCAAAAACAGTCTCTTATGAGAGGAAAAATTTACCCTTACTGCTTAGAAAGGAACACAGGCATGCACATGCCTGCACGCGCACACACACACACACACACACACACACACACGGAAGCAACCAACACAACTCATTCAACAGAACATCATTGTTTGAACAAGCCGGTTCCCCACTTCCTGATACATTCTGAGATGGAAATTCCTAATTCCTGGAATCGTATTACATGAGCTGCAGGAATCATATTGCTTCTGCCTGTTTTATATCTAGATCAAAAAGTAAGACCAAGAGGTTTACAAAGCAAATAAGCACTTTGCAGGTAAAATACGACATATCAAACATAAAGACTGGGCATAGCATTATCCCAATCAACATCTATTAAGAACATCAAAATAGAAGAGGTTTAGAAGCCCTAGTCCAAACAGAAATTACACTGGGAAATAACATTGATTGTGTTTAGAAAAGGTAAAATGTACGTGCCCACATTTGGGGGATATTTCAAAGCTACAGCTAAGGCTACAGAAGTTAGTGTTTTTGTCCTTTTTCCTTTTGTTTTAATGAAAAACTTTTTAAAAAAAAAAGTCTAAAAACTTTTTGCCTTTGAATCAGAAATTCAGCACTTTGAAGTCTTTCTTTCTCTCTCTCTCTTTTTTTTGGCAGTACTGGGGATTGAACCCAGGAGCATTCTACCTCCGAGCTACACCCCCAGCCCTATTTTTTTTTATTCTTCATTTTGAAACAGGGTCTCTCTAAGTTGCAGAGGGCCTCACTGAGTAGCTGAGGCTGGCCGCGAACCCGGATCCTCTGGTCTCAGCCTCCCAAGTACTGGGATTACAAGCGCGCGCCACCACGCCCAGCTTTTTTTTTTTCTCTTTTCTTGCGCATATAAGGCAGGAATTTGCTTTACCTAAAAAGTAAAATGCTGTTTCAGACTGACCACAAGAGGATGAGGCTAACATCTTGATTCCAATACGTACTAGCTCCCTATCCATGGGCACTTAATTTCCTGAGTCTCGATTTCTGCATCTTAAAGAGCGGAGAGTCATGTCCTTCAGCAGAACATCACGAGATCAAAGTGGCAAATGACAACCACATGTAAAAGAGCAACAGGAAGATAAAGCATGATAGTGGTCACTGCTAGACTGTGATCATTTCTAAACTAGCTTCCTAATTGTTCTTTAACGGAGAAATCAACAACTACCTTTAATTGACACATATCTATATTTCACTGCCATAAGGTCATAAGGTTGAGGAATGAAAAACTAATTGCTGGAAACATGGGATTTAAAAATAACACTTTCCTGGGAACCATTGAAAATTCACCTAGGGCCATCTAGATTTTGGACAAACAATTAAAATGGGCTCAAGGTGTTGTCGCCAGAAACTTTCAGCACCACATCCTTCAATGCAGTCTTCCATGTAGAATTCCTAAATTTATTACTAATAAATTTTAACCTTAGATATTCATTTCAGTATACGGTTTTAAAGGAGAACCTAAAATGCAGACTTTCACCCAAACCTTCCACAGTTTTATCAATAAACAATTGTCCTGCCAAGCTGGTATGCAGATGAGCTGCCAAGGTATCCAACAACCTACTAAAACCTCCTCCCTCAAAAAGCCCGGGGTTTCCTAGGCTGTGTTTGCCACATTCCAGACTCACTAGTGGAATCTTTGAGTGTATTTTAAGATCATTTTCATAATGCTCACATTGAATTTGTCAGTGTTCAATTTTAATCCCATTCAAAGTTTAGAAAATTCACTGGATAACCAGGTGTGGTGGTACACGCTTGTAACCCAGTACTTGGGAGGCTGAGACAGGAGGATCCTGGTTCGCGGCCAGTCTCAGCTATTTAGTAAGGCCCTCCACAACTTAGTGAGACCCTGTTTCAAAATAAAGAATAAAAAATAGGGCTGGGGGTGTAGCTCTGAGGTAGAATGCCCCTGGATTCAATCTCCAAGATCGCCCCAAAAAAAGAAAATTCATTGGATAGAAAAAAAAACAAACTAAATACTTAGTTTACACGTAAATTTTTACAGAACATTCAGACACAGCGCTGGAACTTTGCAAAGAAACGCTAGACTGGGAACAAAAGATATGAAGAAGATGGTAACATCTCCCGAATTGTCCCCTCCTGAGGCAGAACAGGGGATGGATCTCTCTCTTCACTCGAGCAGAAAAAGAAAGCAAACTTTCTTACCGTCTACTTTTCTTCCTGAGTTCCTGACATGCTAGTTTTTAACTCATGGGCCAGAACATTGGCCTGGAAACCCTATAATATTCCACATTCACAAATGCTTTTGAAAGGATCCAAGTGCTGAAAACTGTATAAATTCAATAAATGATATAAAAGCCACGAGCAAGTCGACCTGCTCTTTGTGAGCGCACGCTGGGTGCTCCGTGTATGTCTCCCTTGTTCTCTGAGGACGACTTGGCGTGTAGCATGACAAATGAGCAAAGCAAGTTAAACACGCGTGGCAATCCAAAGTTTTTCCCTGGTGTAGATACCATGACTTTGCTCAACCTCTCTGACTTACAGCCAACCATGTTACTAAAAGAGAGTACTTACATAGGGGAAACGTTTATAATAGAATGACACCCCCAATTTGGTAGATAATTTTATTAATTTTATATAGAATCGAAATAGATTCATTTTATCATCACTCCTTGATTTCCAAAAAAACTCTTCAAAACCAAAATAAAACAATTTTTAAAAATAAATTGTTCTCAGAAGGACTTTTTATAGATATAAACTAATTCTAAGATCTATATAGAGAAAAGCAAAGGCATTCGAATAATTTGAATTTTTTTCTTTGCAAAAGAAGAATAAAATCAGAAGAATTGCATTATCAGATTTGAAGAACTGCTAGAAAGCTGTAGTGATTAAGACACTGTACCAGCCAGGCATGGTGACGCACTCCTGTAATACCAGTACTTGGGAGGCTGAGACAAGAGGATTGCAAGTTCAAAGCCAGCCTCAGCAACTCAGCGAGGCCCTCAGCAACTTAGTGAGACCATGTTTCAAAATAAAAAATAAAATAGGGCTGGGTGGTGTAGCTCAGTTTTAGAATGTCCTGGGTTCAATCTCAAGTACCAAAAAAATAATAATTTTTTAAAAAGACCCTGTGTACAACCAAAGAGATAGATGTATATGTCAGTGGAACAAAATGTAGACTTCAGAAAAGACCCACACAAACAGGGCCAGTTGTTTTGTTTTGTTTTGCTTTGCTTTGTGATGCTGGGGATCAAACACAGGGTCTCAAGCATGCTGGGTAACTCTCTGCCACTGAGCCACATCCCCAGCCCTTGGTCAGTTAATTTTTGAGAAAGGTGCACATGCAATTCAATGGAGAAAGGATAGTGTTTTCAATAAATGGGGTTGGAACAATTAAACATGCATATGCAAAAACAAACTTTGCCCTAAACCTAATGACACATGCAAAAATTAACTGGGAATGGATCAAAGACCTAAAATCTATGTTTTATAGGAGAAAATCTTCAGGAGCAAGGGCTTGGCAAAAAGTTCTTATATATGTAAAAAGCACAACCTATAAAATTAAAAATGACAAGTTAGACTTGGTCAGAATAAAACTTCTATTCTACAAAGGCACTGTTAAAAGAAGAAGACAAGGTAGAGACTAAGAAGATACTTTCGAATCACCTCTCTGGCCAAGGACTGGCATCAAGGATATAAGAAGAACTCTCAAAACAACGTAAACAATTTTTTTTTCAATTTTAAAATGAGCAAAAGCGTCAAACTGAGGCTTCACCAAAGAAGACATCGGGATGGCAAATAAGTACATAAAAAGATGTTCAACATCATTAGTCACTGGGGAAGTGTGAATTATAATCATAATTAAATACCACTGCACATACATTAGAATGGCTAAAAAAATATTGACAAAAACAAGAGCTGGCACTGATGAAAGCACCCAGAATTTTCGTGCATTGCAGGTGGAATATAAATGGTATACATCTGCTAAAACCATTTGGAGTTTTCTTATCTAGTTAAACATGATACTGAAATCCCACCTGTAGATATTTAGAGAAATGAAACTTGTATTCACACAAAACCTCTACACAATGTTTATGGCAAAAGCTGGAAATAATTCAAATGTTCCTCAATAGGTGAATGGATAAACAAACCATGGCACATCCATTCAATAGAATATTACTCGGCAATAAAAAGGAATGAAAGATTGATACACAAGACTGACTTAGATGAATCTCCAAGCAATTATACTAAGTGAAACAAGCCAGTCTCAAAAAGTTATGTACTATATGATTGCATTGATATGAGATTCAAAATGTTACGTACTATATGATTGCATTTATGTGAGATTCTTAAAAGAAAAAAAACTACATTGATGGAGAAGAGATCAGCAATTTCCAGGTGGACTATGGGTGGGAAGAGGATGCAATTTCAAAAAGAGTTTTTCGGGGCGATGGAACTCTTCCCTATCCTGATTGTGTTGATGGTTACAGGAATTAATATATATTAAGGTTTTTTTTAAATACATGCACACTCATGTTCATAGAAGCACTATTTATAATAGCCCAAAAGTCAGTCAAGGGATGAAATTGGGGTATATAAGTACAGTGCAATGGAATATTACTCAGCCATAAAAAATAATGTATTGATCCATGCTACAACATGAATGAACCTCTGAAACATAATGCTAAGTGAAAGAAGCCACACACGAAATGTCACATACCATGTGATTCCATTCCTGAGAGATCATTAGAATATTTAAATCCATAGAGACAGACCTCAGATTGGTAGTTGCCAGAGGACCGATGGGGAATCAAGAAGCGATTGCTCAGTAGGGTACCAGGGTTTCTTTGGGGGTGATGAAAATGTTTCAGACCTAGAAATAGCTGGTGGTTGTACTACATTGTGAATGCATCAAATGCCATGGAATTGTTCAGTTTAAAATGATTAATTTTACATTATGTGAATTTCACCTCAATACAAATAAATCAGTTTTACTATGATAATTTCAAAAGATAAATTTAAAGCCACGACAAGGAGAAAATCAGAAAAATAATAGTTTGTAGCTCCACGTGCAGATCCTCACCTTGAACAAACCACAAGGAAGAAGGATAATTGAACAGAAGAGAGTAAAAAAAAAAGAGAGAGAGGCTTATTTTGAGCTAGGCACGATGGTGTACACCTATAATCCCAGTACTTGGGAGGCTGAGACAGGAGGATGGCAAGTTTGATACCAGTCTCAGTCATTTAGCAAGACCCAACTTGGTGAATCCCGGTTTTGAAATAAAAAATAAAAAGGACTGGGGGGATAGCTCAGGCAGAAGCCCCTGGGTTCAACCCCTGGTTTCAGGAAAAAAAAAAAGAGGGGCTTACTTTGTCTGTGAAGACAGGAATTCTGTTGACAGGATTCTGTGTGTGTTCAGCTTCTTGCTGCTCCCACGTACCTCAAAAGGCCACGGGGCCTCCACAGACGCTGTTCCTTCTGCCTATAACACCTTTCTCTCTAGCCCTTCTTGGACTGGTTAACTCCTAATTACCCTCTCACACTTGGCTCTGAGATCTTTTCTTCCATGGAAGCAGTCCCTGAAGCCACGGTACCCAGACAACCTTTCCCGCGTTCACACAGTACCCCGGACCTTAAAAGTACTTCAACATGGAGACAGCATGACCAGCTCATGTGCCCATCTTCCCCTCCAGGCCATAGGCTCCTGGAAAGAGAGGACATGTCTTACTAATCCTTACTCTCTCCAGTAACTAGCATACGGTAGGCATTCCGTAAGTGTGGCTGGTTTGTGTGGATTTTGTCGTCCCTGTCTCACAAGACAGTCTGAGTTGGGTTTCTAGACAGATCTAGTCTCTTCTTAACTTATCCAGGTGCTGCTTAGCCTGGCTTTAAAATCAATTCAGATTCCCCAGGTTGCATGCTTTTTCAGTATTTCTAAGTTAGCCTCCGATGAATCCTAAGTACTCAGCAAGATTTGTCCTCTCTGTCAGGATACTGGGAGTTCGAATATTCTGCAAGCAAAATTCACAACAATTCCAAAATAGGATGGTAGTTTTAATCCACACAGGACCGGACAAAAACAGCTGGAATTCTCAGTGAATCCAACTCTTAAGCAACCAATCACAGAGTCATGGATCTCCTACCAGAGCCCGCCTCACCAATACCTGTGGAGGGTAGAGGCGGGGCTGACCCCAGAGTGGTGAGGGCAGCCCTAGGTAGGTCCTGGTGTTGAGCAGATTGAAGCATGGGAAATCGGGGGGGGGGGGCTCCTTGAAAAGAATACAGATTTACAAATGCAAATCAAGTATGAAAAATGAATATTTGTTTACAATGGGGAAAAATCATGACAAATTACTGGAGCTCCCTTTTGTGTGCCTCTCTTGAGGCAATTTCCTAGGAAGCCGAAACAGAAACACATCCTGATTGCACCCCGGCTTCCTGTCCCCACCTATTCCACTCTACACCACGAAGAAAAGCCCCAGCACTCCCAGGGGCTTATGCAGAAGAGCCCCAGAGTTGAAGTTTATTAGCTTTCTGGGAAATTCACCCTCGGACCACACCCTGCAAATTAGATTAATAAGGACAATGTCTGATGCTTGCTGAGGGGGACTTGCGAGTCCCTGTGGATTATCTCATATAATCTGTGTGTGTGTGTGTGTGTGTGTGTGTGTGTGTGTGCGCGCGCGCACGCGCTGACGATCCCTAGCCCTTTTTACTTTTTATTTCGATATAGGATCTCACTAAATTCCCCAGGTTGGCCTCAAACTTGTGATTCTCCTGCTTCAGCCTCCTGAATTGCGGGATTACAGGTGTGTGTCACCATATCCAGTTCTCATAATCTTTATCATTATTTTGGTTTTGGTACTAGGGATTAAACCCAGGGGCGTTCTACCTCTGAGCTAGACCCTCCAGCTCTATTTTATTTTTTATTCTGAAACGGGGTCTTGCTAAGTTACTGAGGGTCTCACTAAATTGCTGGGGTTGGCCTTGAACGTGCGATCCTCCTGTCTCAGAATACCAAGTACTGGGATTACAGGCATGCTTTATTACCACACCCAGCTTTATCACAGTTTCATAAGGCAAATGCTATTATTGGCTGCATTTCATACACCTCCCAGCTGTAGAGGAACGAGGCACACCCCTGACATAGCCCTCTCCCCAGAACTTTCTGAACGCCACTCATCTTCCCAGAAGCCACAAGCCAGTGAGTTACACAGTGCACGGTGGGGAGGTGAAGTCCTGCGGTCGGGCAAACGGGGTCCGAACCCCACTCTGTCCTCTACTAGGTCTGTTCCTCGACCTCTCTAAACTTCTGCTTCCTTAGCTATAAAATAAGAAGTAGATGTTTACTGTGGTTTGTGGTTATCTCCCTGGCCCTTGAAGGGCTGTCTGTCAGATCCAAGAATAAATTTACATTTAAGGGAGGCAGGACAGAGGAAAAACTCTCTCCCTCTGTGATTTGAGGGAGCCACTAAAACCTTGAGATCCCAAGATCTGGCAGATTCCAGGAATGTCTTATGTACTTCCAGGAAGCTTCGTAAGGAATGTTGTGTATGACTGGCACTGACCCTGTATGTGACAGGAGCTCCGAGCGCAGTGAACCAGCTCCACAAGCTAGACTTAGCCGGATCCACGCAAACTCAACGGAGCTTCGGCAGAACACAATCTAGAGATTATACACGACTGACTTTTTTTTTTTTTGCGATACCGGGGATTGAACCCAGGGGCATTCTACCTCCCAGCTATACCCCTGGCCCTATTTTTTTATCCTTTATTTTGAAACAGGGTCTCACGAAGTTGCGGAGGGCCTCACTAAGTAGCTGAGGCTGGCCGCGAACCGGGATCCTCCGGTCTCAGACTCCCAAGTATGGGATTACAAGCCTGCCACCACGCCCGGCTCACGACTGACTTTAACGGGAAGGTGGGCTAAGGTGAAATGGGAGACAGAAAGGAAGCTGAGAGTTCTTCCTTCACTGCTCCGAGCCTTCACTCCTGAAACAGTTTTGATTTGCACGAGGACATGAGTAAGAAAAAGGATACTAGAGGGGTAGAAGGGTAAAAATTGGTGGAGATTCGAAAATCACCAGGAGGGAGGAGCAGGGGGCAGGGGGCAGGGGGCAGCAGGGTGTGGGGGAGCAGGATTAAGAGCAAAATGCTCCCCGTCTTCCTTCCCACCTGGCTGGCTGTGATCTGCAAGGTACATCAATATTTTCAGTAATCTCAGATGATGAAAATTTCCTAATCTTTCTAGATATTATATGATTTTAGTCATCCTTGAAAAGCGGAGGAGGCGTGCGGGAGGTATGGCTCAATGGTGGAGTACTTGGAAGCTGGGGGGCAGCAATGTGAGGTTTTTTTCTTTTTTTTTTTTCCTAGGGATTGAACTCAGAGGCATTCTACCTCCAAGTTACACCCCCAGCCCAATTTTATTTCTTATTTAGAAACAGGGTCTCACTAGGTTGCTGAGAGCCTCGCTAAGTTGCCGAGGCTGGCTTTGAACCTGCAATCCCCCTGTCTCAGCCTCCCAAGTACTGGGATTACAAGTGTGCACCACCACGTCTGGTATGGGAGCTATTTATTTTGAAAACTAAAACAAAACAATTTTTTAAAAGTACTGTGAAAAAAGAAATGTATTCTTTCTAAAAAAATAAATAAATAATGAGAAAGTTTCCATGGTTACTCTTGGTGCAAATGTTCTCTTTCTATTACCTGGATTTCCCTTTATTTTGCAATGTATTTATTTTTATTATTATTTGGGGTATTTCGTGGTACTTTTCTCCTAATATACCTAAGGAAAGCCGCAGCACGGGAATGGAATGTCGATTCCCGTTCTGTTAACTGTTTCCTTGACAGTAACAGTCTCCTAAACTCCTAGTGTTCTGTCATAGCATGAAACTGGACAGGAGAAAAAAAATTATTAGTTGGTTCTACCAAATAGCCCAAGTTGCTAATGTGTAGCAAAAATTAAATAATGTTTTATAGTGTTATATTCAATTCACCCTGGGTGACCCTAAAAATCGGGATTATGTTTTTCAGAAAATGAACACTCCAAGCACTAGTGGACTGGTGGGTTAAAATGCACAGCAACCGTGTACTGAGTTCAGTGATGGAAGGCAGTCACTTTTCATATTAATAGCTACATTCTAGAGCAAAAAGCTGCATGACAGACCCTTCAGATCTATTACTGTCCCTCCAGACAAAGCCGGTTAGGCACCAATGCAACTTCAAACAACAGTCTGCAACAGCCAAGTTGCAAACCCTCTGAACAGGGCCTCAGGGCCATACAGACACAGTCGACCTATCTGCAGACATGTGTATAGTTGCTTGGTCTTTCACCCCCAGACTTCCCCCATAGACCCCTGGAGGAGTCTGGAAATCCCTTCTGAGATCAATTTGCTCACACTTTCCCTAAATCTTTTTTTTTTTTTTTTTGGTTTTTGGTACTGGGGATTGAACGCAGCGGCACTCTACCTCTGAGCTACACCCCCAGCCCTTTTATTTTTTATTTTGAAACAAGGTCCCACTGAGTTGCCGAGAGTCCTGCTAAATTGCTCAGGCTGGCCTTGAACCTATGATCCTCCAGTCTCAGCCTCCCAAGAACAGGGATTAAAGTCATGCACCATCACGCCGAGCCAGTTTGCTCACACTTTTATTTTTGTTTTCTTTTTTAACTTTCTGCTCACACTTTTAAAGGAGGACTTGGTTAATGTTCATTTGCTTTTTATAATAACCAATAAAAAGTGGAATTCAAAATCTCCACCCTAAACACACTAATACAAACCAATCAGATCTCCAATCAGACCCCTGCCCGGCCCCCTGGCTAGGTCACCTAGGAACTGTTGCCCCATCACCAAGAGGCCTTTCCACCGCCTCCCCCCAAGGGCATTTCAATAACCCGGCACCACGTGGAGCACCAGGAGCTGAGTTTGCAACCTCCCTCTGAATCTCCTCTTTTCCACGGGGCGAGCAGAGGGGAGTGCTCACCAAATCCGTCATATTATTTGAACACAGCTCTTGCAGGCTCATTTTCTTTTCCCCCCCTTAAAAAAAAGAACTCTCCTAGATGGGTAAACGTGTTTGTCTTTAAGTGTTGTTCTAGGACAGACCATGCAGACCTCAGCCAGCTCCAGATGAAACCAGTTAAGTGATTCTCCAGCATGCTCGAGTTTGGAAATACCATATTCGTGCCATATTTGGACCTTTGACGAGGAACTTCAGTGCAGCTTCCGCACCCCCCAGCGCCCTCCCACCCCACCCCCTTCCTGCCCCTTTATGTATATATGTTGCATAATTATGGAGCTGTGAGTATTTATCACCGTTTCTGGGCAGTAAGCAGAAAGAAATACAATACCATTACTTCCAGTTCCTGCCTTTCCCAAGATAATTAGGTGACACTGGAGAAGCAGCCTCGTAGCCTGACGCTGTTCAAGTTAAGTGATTGACACGGAGCTGTCTGGCTGCTCTATTAACTGTTTCATTTTGTTGCTATTTGCAGTTTGCTTGGCTAATACTCCGAACAAATACAGACTGTTTCTTTAGCCCTTTTTTCTCTTTGACCTTCTCCTGCCCATTTTCTTTGACTCACTTCAAACCGCCTTGAAAAGGCCTGTTGAATGCCCAGAGTCCATCGGAGGCCCAGGTCCGTCCCTACCCTTGCCCTGAATGCTTTACTTCAAAGATGCGCCGCATTCTTTAATTGCCCTTTGAATTAATATCAAAGGGTCACAATGCGAGTGCCAAAAGAGAAAGGCGCTTTAATGAAGCAAAGAGCTGCCATTCATTTGCAGATAAGCACGTTTTTATGCCTGAATGGTCACCATGGCTAAAGGCTGCGTGAAGGGGAGGCCCGCCTGAGAGGGCTTTTCCTTAAGTAGTGATTAGTTCAAACAAACAAGAGTAAACAAATAAAAAAAAAAGTCTACAAACAGCGACAACATAAATAATAAGGCTAAATTCGCTGAGCTGCGCATCCCCTCTCATGCTTCCACTGGGGGGAAAAAAAGAAAGACAAAGGGAAAAAAAAGTGCACTTAATTAGCAAATCCATTCACCATTTTTAATCCCATATTTCAACATTGAAATGCCAAGGACAGGGTTCAACAACGCATCGGAGACAAAGCGTTTTCCATCTGAAATTTTGTGCCATGGGTAACACAGCAAAAGAAATGGTATGACTTTAAAATGCAGGTGGAAAGTAACTTTTTACCAAAAAGAAAGTCCTAATGTTCAAGATATAATTACTTTTGATATGAGCATTTGTGCTTAAATTATTGACACTTAGTTCTTCAGTACAGAGAATTTAGTTTGAACCTAATACAAACTTTATCTTCTAGCTACCTTCTATCTACCTGACCATATTTTCCACTTCTCCTGGAGAAATCACCACTTAGTGGCCACTGTCTTCACTGTCCCCTGATAACACTGTAGCTGCCCCAACAGAGTGCATGTGTGAACCCACAGCCCCAGAGGTCAACATAAGGTAAAATAGAGCCCCAATCATGAGTGATTACAGAGTGAAATCTTAGTAAGCCTGGCTTCCCCTCTCCATCACGCCCTCTGAGACTCTGGTGATTACAGGAGGAATTCAGTCCTAGTGAATTATCCTCTTAGCGACAGCTCTGACTAGCATCCTAGGTGCCCGGCTACAAACTGCATGGCTGGCCTCTGCTAGACACAACATTCAGCCCATCGCCTGGACCTTTGTCCCTCCCAGGATGCCTTGGAAAGCAGAGTTTATGTTCCTCTCAATGATGTACAACGAAGGTCCTTGTTGAGTTGCTTCAACCAACCTCCAAAAGTGAGTTGCCAGATTCAAATCCATGCCTGTAAAATTGTCAGGGCCAGAGAGAGAGAGAGAGAGAGAGAGAGAGAGAGAAGGCTCCCTTATCTTAGGGGAAATCAAAGGCATCTTTTCCTCACTGGCCTAATTTTCCATGAGCTTGTCCATCTGGTTCAGAGTTGCCAAAATAGAGTGAGAAAGGAGCAGCAAATAAATGTCAGAGAGTCAGCCAATCTGCATAAATCTCTAACTCCTTCCAGAGAAACTCCTTCCTGCCCTGCTGGGCCTTCCAATCTTGTGACATGAGCCAACAGGCATCGGAACAATGTGCAAATCAAAAGACTTGTTTTGCCCAAATCCAGACCCCTAGAAGCAGCGTCTCCCGTACCAGTTTTCCACTCGCCTTGCACCAGTGTACTGCTCTGCAATAAACCGATGTTATCCCGGCAACTAGGTCCCATATGTCCTGGATACAGAATTAGTTCAGTATATTTCGAATTGACCACAGGAAGATCCACTTAATCCTTGTTAAACTGTATCTGAGAAAGCATGAAGGCGAAGCAATCAGCGACCAAATCTTGTTTCAGTGAGCACAAAAGCAATCAGCAGACTATAAGTAAATAATACTTTATGCTTGTTCAGAGCTTTTAATGCATCTGTGGTCACTATAACATCACATTAATCCTTTGGGGGCCATGGAGCAAATGCTGCCATCTACACTTAAGGGTAATCGGGCTGGGAGTGGATAGTGACCTTTTCCCATCGCACTGCGAGTCAGAGGGTGAGCTAGGTCAAAACCCAAGTCTCAACCCCAAAACCTTCCAGAAAGCCAGGGTTAGAGCTGATGCAGAACTAAATTTTGGCAGCGCGAGGTTCTGTGGTTTCTTTACCAAAATCCACAAGTGGAATAAACTTCAAGTCACTGCAAATCCAGCTTAATGAGACACAAGAAAAGTGTTTGGAGCACATACTTCAATACCTCCCCAGGATGCTACAGTCATACAAACACAACCATCGATAAACTCCATCCCCAACATCACAAAGGTGGCACTGCTGCTGCTGCTACCGATACACCTTGCATTTGTCCAGGGCTTTACATTTCTCAAAGCGTTCTTCATACCCAGTATCTGATGTAATTATGATTCCTTAGTTAAGAAAAAATGTTTTGTTTCACTTTAATTTCAAGTGCCAAGGGATAAAGCAACGTGCCTTGATGTCAGATGAAGAAAAGCATTTTGAAGTTTTTTCATCTAAATAGCCTATTCATTGAAGCTACCCAAGTAATACATTTCTTATTTCCTATGTGATGCTCAATAAAACTGAAGGGCATTGGCTATCCAAGTAAAACTTATATTCCCCAAGGACCTATCATTCACCAGAGCATCCTGTCCTCTCCCCGCCTTCCCACTGCAGCCCGTAAAGGTACTTCTGCAACGCAGTTCGCGCCAAAGACCTCTCTCTACAGCCTAACCTGCAAGTTGCAAAGCGGCAGCAGGAAAAGAGCTTCACCTTCACAAGCAGCTGTTTTATTAAAAGACTGTCTGAGGCTTAAATGAAAACCTTGCCGGCACACCAACTGCGCAGGCGCGGGCATCCGTCCTACCAGACAACATTGACCTGGGATCTGATGATGCTGCATTCAGGAGACACTGCATGGGGGTCCACACTGTTCATCCCAATTAGGAATCGAAGGCACACTTGGAAGAAGTTCTTGCCTTTCACGAAAAACCACGGAGAGTGGAGCGTGGCGTCGTCCTGACATCTGTAGACTTAAGTTGCTTTAGCCTCAGTTCTGTAAAAATGCGAGCACACCTCCTCTAATCTTGCTGCCAGGTCCTCCAAGCACCAGGGTGCTGCCGGAGCGTGGAGCAAGTGTTATGTCAGCTAAGCTTCAAGGGGAAGAAAGTGCGGTCTAAACAAATCTCTAGGAGCAGACATCCCGCTGTAGGCTTCAATGGGCAACATTTGTTATGAAGTAATAAGAATTTGCATAATTTTGGGGAAGACTTTGTTTTCAAAGTAATTCTCTTTTTCACCTGCTTAGGCCTTTCCCGAGTATGGCTTTGGTTAAGTTTTGTTGATGGAGGCTCATGTTTAACCAACTGTTTTTAATTTACAAATTAAACTTGTCAGAAGTAGAAATCCTTCCCTTGGAACTCTTCCAATATGTCAAGAATTAATTCTAATGAAAACGGCATTGCCTAAATGCAGGATGGCCAGTCACTTATTTTATTTACACAAAGTCCTTCTCAGTTTCTTTGATAAAAGCAGCTAAATCTTTTTCCTCTTTCATGTTTTGTCAGCACTTGATTCCTTTTGTCCCTTGGCTATTTGCCTAGCTGTGGACAATAAGGCAGGAAGAATAGAAGCAGATTGTTGGAATGGCCCTCAATAAACCTAATTATGACATGTTCACTGCCCTCACCATGACTCAGTCAGGGGACCCAGGCTTATTCAATTACCCTCGCCAGGTTTCTCTTTCAGACCTAAAGTTATCCTTTGACTGTTTGTATTTCTGAACAGTATTCATGTTCATTGTGAAAGAAAATCCCCTGGACTTTGAGGGGTTTTAGAGTTGATGCTGTTATTGTAGCTAATTTTTATTAACTGAATGATAACATGATAAAGAAATAGACTTTTGTTATGTAATAAGAACAAATCAGTGTGTGCTTACAGTTACACCTCTCTTTCCTTTCTCTTCCAGCCAGCCTGGCAGGACATGGACCCAGAATTAATACACAAAATAATTTCTTCAACCTGCATGTCCTTTACAACACGATACGGAGTCTTAGAGGCACAGAATAGAACGGTTTCACTGTGATCCTTTTTAACTTCAAAAAATAATAATAGCCACATGATTTGAATGTGTGGGTGTTTTTTTTTTTTTAACCACCAAGAAGGTCCCTTGCCCTATTAACACCAGAGAACATAAGTTCATTGGTACCTTTATGCCAACAGCTATTTCTTCAGCTGCTTGATGCAGGCAGGATGGACAGTATTTAATTAAAACTCTGGCTTCTGTTTGGAGGAGCCCTTTCCCCCCTGAACAGATTGTCCGGAGATCTTGCCAGTGGTTCCTGCAAAGCCAGTGTATAAAAGCTGTGTGTCAAGTGAACAAAAGAATGGAAAAAAAATGAAGGAATGCCAAAAATCAGCTCCTGATCCATCCTAGCTTTTAAGTCAACTAGATCTGATAAAATTAATATTCAATTGTATTTACAGGCACCCGAAGCCTAGCTGGACTATTGTTTTGTAATTATAGCATCTCTGGATAGTTTCTTTTTCTTTTTTTTTTTTTCCTGTTGAGAAACTCATCGTTCCCTTTAGGTACTTTGACAGCTCTTGGTACTATAATAGAATAAGATTTCAACTACAACATAATAAAGTAGGTGCTATGATTTTTTTAAACTTGCTCCTCGATTCGTTTTCTTCATTCAAAAACCGCCAGCATTCTAATAAAAGCAGGCCTCAATTGCAATCGGCCCCATGAGTGAATTCCGAGTTTGGTATTTATTTGGTTCCTAGGAAAATTACTCTTGAATCCTAATGTGAGAAGCTTATTTCAGAAGAGACTTGTGAAATAAAACATACGGAATCCTTAGCTTTTGAAGAAAGCGTGGAATAAGTTCTCTCTACAACGCTGGGTCCTGCTCTGCGGGTCCCTCTCCTCTCAGTCACAGCTTCAGTTTTTCTGAATCCTAAAGGGATATTTTTAATCTCAAACATCCAAAATGAATTGTATGACAAAGCCCTTTAAGCGTTATTAATATAAATAATTTTGGCAAATTGCATATTTATCTTATAGAATGTCAGTTTACAGTTTCACTTTAGCATTTGTTGATTTTAGCGTCTTTAATGAACACACATTTGTATTCACATTAACTTTAAAATCCCTTTGGACAATTTGCATAAATAATCATTATAGCACTCTGGCTGTAAGTGGAAAAGACCTCTTTTCCCAGCAGAGTGGGGAAAATAGCAAATGTCTCACCGCTGTGGAGTTAAAAGTGATCTTCCCAAGTGTTCAAATTACTTTAATCAGCAAATGTAACCTCCTGTATAAAGGAAGTTAACAAAAAGTCTGCCTTTGCTACTTCAGAGTGGAAATGTTATTAAAATACCCAAGATGTCCCACTATTTTAACCTGAAGCATATGTATTTTTGCATTCCCTAAAATGTTTTAATGTTTTTATATAGTTAAACAGAATAACAACTCTTCTTCGAATCTCAACTAGCACTTCCCTAAGAAAACATGGGGAGAAAATAAGTCAAGGAAATCAAATACTCAGATCGAATACTGCTCGCCACCCTCCACTTGGCAGCGCGTTGGAAATGCCTGCCGTTTTAGAAGTTATACGGCTATCTTGCTGTTCAAACTATATTAAACAAATTTATGCCATAACTCTCACAAATTTAACTTCTTACAACCTGTTGGAACCCAGTGCATGTGGCAACAGAAGTCAGAGGTTTGCCTATGGACACGGAAAGGGGAGTCGATCATTGGGATTGTTTTGATTTGTATGGAGTTACTCAACAAAAAAATCTAACGTTGGCTAAAAGTGGCTAAGATCAGATTTCTTCTTTAATCTAAAGGTCAAGGACTGCCTTTCTCTCTTATCAAATAGAAATTTTAATTTGCGATTCAAAGTTCAAAATTGCAATATATTTGATCTGAGTATGGGATAATCACTAGGAAAAATAGAAATAAACTCTTTCATATGGTAAACAGTAGTGCTTCTTATTATGAATGTGCACGGGGTATAGTTTCTGTTCCTCATGTTCTCGTTTTAGAGTGTTCAGCCTCTATTTTAAAAGATTAGTAAATATTTTACAGCAATATTTGCTCACATGTGTTCCCATAAGCCTAGTTAAGATAAAGAAAACTACAACAAAATTTGAGCCAGAGAGATGGGGTACATAAAAAAATTATGCGGGCAGATATTAGTTCGGATATTTTATATGAGCTAAAATTTTCTCAAACCAAAAAACCCAAATTTCCAAATTGCATTTTACCATGTTAATTTTATTATCCAGTCTTTGAAACCAAGGGTTGAAATATCTGAATGAATCCTTGTCTATTTTCAGAATATACAGTTTAAAAGTCAATATGTTGTAGGTATTGACTTTGGAAATAATTTTCTTCTACTAAAATAAAATAGGAAAAAAGTGGGGGGGACTAAATAAAATCTTCTTTCAGCTATGACATTTTGCCTTAAATTGTTTTCAACGACTATATATATATATATAATTTCTTACATTCTTCCCAAGGTTCTACAATGCTTCCTAGCAAAGTCCTCAAAAAGCAACAAAAGTTTTCAGATTTGAAATGATCCTGTTTAATCTCTACAAGTTTCCTTCCAAATTTGTTTTGCATGGAAATTTTTAATTGCCTAAGAAGTCTTTTTTTTTAATTCAGGAGCCTATTTTTTAAATTCAGGAGCGTGTGTGTGTGTGTGTGTGTGTGTGTGTGTGTGTGTGTTTTAACTCAGAGGCAAAAGGAAAAAAATAAATAAATTTTGTTCGCCTGATTCCATTTCTGACAACTAGTCCGTGTAAGACATGAGGGAAGGGAGTTCTTTTAAGTTTAAGATATGCGTTGGAAACAGCTGAGAATTGCTCCATTGTCCAATTCTCTCTCTCTCTCTCTCTCTCTCTCTCTCTCTCTCTCTCTCTCTCAAGCCCAGACAGTTTCCAGCGCTGGCTTGGTCAGCGACCAGAACCCCTGTGTCCCTCTGCGGGCACAGGAAGAAATCGTCTAGGCACAGGGGATTTGGAAGAGGGAATATTACGGTCCTGCACGAGGCACACTCACTTCTTCCTCCACACTCACAACCCTGTGTGACCAACCAGTGAGGGGAATGCTCGCTCTCTCAGCGATACCCCCGGGCCTTTCCAGCTTCTCCTGAAAGCCACAGCTTTGACAGGAGCAGTGCGACCACCTGTAGGATGCACAGAAATGTATCTTCCATTCATCTCGCTTCCATTCCAGCACCTAAACTCATCCTGCCCCGACCCCAAACACCAGGCCAGGTCGCAGTCACTCGTCCAGTGGCCCTGGCCCTCTCCAGTCTCGTCCTGACTGCCTGGCCGCCTCCTTGAGCAGCAGGAGCACAGAGAGCAGGTCCCGGCTGCAGCCACTGCCTCCTGACAGTCTCGAGACGCAGCCTCGAGCTTGCCCAATGCTCTCATTCTTCAGAGGAGAGAAGAATGAGGCCCAGAGAGGGAAAGCAACCTGGTCCCAGAAATATTTCCAGAGACCTACAAGAAGCATCTAAGAATTGCCCGATGCCATGTTGACAGCTGAGAGAAACTGAGCCCCCATTCCCCCCGTGATGGGTTCCGTCCACCTGCCCTTATCAAGCCAGTGGATGTCCCTCATCTTCTTGCAAGGAGTCCATCTGGAATCTCATTCAGGAACACCCTGGAAGGACCAAGGATGCTACGTAGTGTTTAGTACCACCTGGGTAAGTTGTCGGGCCCAGACGTTGGCTCCCTGAGTAAACAAGATAAAGCATGGGAAGTAGGGAGCCATCCTAGAAACTCAAAGCAGACACGGAGGGAGGGTAACACATTGGCCTTGTTATTTTTGTGCCCACCCACCATCATGCCAGACTCACACTTCCCAGGCAGAAATGTTCCCTCTCTCCCCACCTCTGCCTAACCAGGATAATGATAGATGCTCTTTTTGGGACATGCAATATTCACAACTTAGGAGACCCCTCTTGAAAAATAAGTATTTTAATTTTGCAACATTTACAAAAATCTAATGAAACAAAGCATTGTTAGGGCCCTCCCAGAGCCTGGAGGCCACACAGGGAGGTTCTGCAGGTTCTGTAGCTCTCTGGCAATCCTCCTCGGACAGGGGCCATCCTAGGGGACAGTGGGCTCTTTCTAGGTCCTTGCATCTACTGTCATAACCTATTATTCATAAAACACCGATCGAGTCTAAGGGCCAACTTTGGGGTCCAATAGGAATCCATGATCATTAATTAATCCACAAACACAGCAGGCCATTTCCGCAGCCCAGCTATGATAGGTGGAATAAGTCCCAGCTGTCCCACTAAGAGTATCGTGGTTTATAGCCTCCAAAGAGGTGACTTTCTGAGGTCTCAAGGGCCCCCGGGCCAAGAGTCTAGGATGTGCTGAGGACTTAAGCCTCTGGTCTTTCCCAGCCAGAAGCCCTTCCAATGAATGCATCCATGAGGGACCTCCCTGGACCTCTGGAGGAAGGCCGTCTCAGTTCTTAAGACCTCTGACAAGTGTCCTGAAGCTGCTGGAAGTGTGAGATCTCAGATCAGAGCTCTGCCCTTTAGGAGAGGTTTGGAGCTCTGAGGCAAGATGAGACCCACAGTGCCTTCCTGGTCTATGGCTCTGGGCCAGAAAGACCTTTCCTGCCCTTCTCCAGCCCTGCTTTTTGTTGAGAAACCCAAAGGACACAAGCCAAGGGCTTTACCTGGCCCTAAGAAGTGGAGGGAAATCCACCTGCGGAGGATGCTCTTGACCCAGCCTGGCCCTGCCCCTTCCTGGCAGGCTCAGTGGGGCACTGAGTCTCGCTTAGCACAAGGAGAACCTCATGGCGGCTCCTGCAAAGACAGATCTGCTGCAATGTGGAGTAAGCTGCCTTTAGAAACCCTGAAAGCTTTCCTCCATGGATACCTAAAATCCCACCAGAAATCCTTTCTACCATGCTAAGTTGTCAGTTCCCAGAATCCCTTTGAAAAGTGCCAACACCTCTGGGATATGAAAGCTGTTGGGTTTCTATGTGGAGGAGGCAGAGCTGGGTGGAAGGATGGGTTATGTGTGCATGCACATGCAATCACCACGTGTGTGTGTGGAGTAGGTGTGCACAAGGGGAGTGTAAGGCAGGTGGAAGCAAGGCAGGCTGGGAGGCAGAAGAGGAGACAGGCCACAAGCCTGACTTGTCACTGTTCACCTGAGACCCACCCACAAGCTGCTTGTGGAAGGAAAGTGGGGGAGAAACATTTTCAAAGGGTGTAGGGGAGGAGAGTTAGGAGGGTCTTCAAGCATGTGAAAACGCTAAACTTGATCTGGTAACATCATTTCCTGTTCAAAAAAAAATAGATCAGAGCCCAGTGTGGTGGCGCACACTCAAAATCCCAGGACTCCGGAGGCTGAGACAGGAGGATCACAGGTTCATGACCAGCCTCAACTACTTAGTGAGGCCCTCCGCAACTTAGCAAGACCCTGTTTCAAAGTAAAAAAATAAAATAGGGCTTGGGGTGTAGCATAGAGGTAGAACGCCCCTGGATTCAATTCCCATCCCCAGTACCACAAAAAAAAAATTGAGTGACAGTTCTTTTTGTCTTTTTTCTGAAGTCTTTTCTAAAAGGATTTTCCAAGCACCAGAAATTTCAATGTGAAAGATAGTCATTGTCTTTTCTAATGAATTTAATTGGGGTTTTCGTTTTTTAAAAAAAATAGAAAGGATTCATTTCAGAGGAAAAATCATTAAGCTAGTGACATTAAATTATAGTAATTCAATAAAATAATGAAAGTTAGCCAACCAAGATTCAGAACAAATTCAGTTCTTTATGTCATTTGTATTTGGTAATAAAGAAATGATTCCTCTCCTTATCTGACTGAGGTGTATGTGGGCACCCCATCAGAAACATAAGTCTTGTGTAATGACTTAGTGTCAGTTTCCCTAAAAGGGACTGATGATGGGAGACAAGATGGTGCCGGGTAATAAGTACCTGCTCTGACCCACACCAGAGCTGTGCTCCTGTGCACCCTACTGACCACTTGTGGAGCCTTCACATGGGCCACACGTTCAGGAATGCCCCAGAAAGACCAGACCATGCCATCCATGGGCCAGGAGAAGTCATAGAAGCCAAGGCCCAAAAAGTTCACTAAGAACAACCCAGAGACTGAATTCCAAATAAACCAGGCCTTGAGTTCCATCTCAGCCTTTTACTTTAAGGCCATTCCCTGTCTAAGAGGGATTTGCCCAATCCCCAGGCATCCTTCTCGCCCCTGCACACGTAGGCCTGACTCTCTGCAGTTTCTGACCTGATGCTGCATCCTGAGTGTCCCATTTGCCTTCTTCTTCCAGACAAAAACTCAGCAAGTATTCGGAGCTTGGCAGGGCCAGTGACCACAAGCAGACATTGGCTTCTGGTGAGAAACTATAGAAGTTGCCTTTCTACTGCCCTCTGATAAATGTGCGTTGTGCATACACATGCCACAGATGTGCCCTGTCTGCATAAAATCCAAGCAAATCTCGCACCTGGAAAGCGTCCATCCTGGATAAGTTCCCAAGCCGTATTTGGCCCTGGCAGATTGCTAGCCCACCAGAGGCACCGTGAGGAGACCTCCGCTTATTTGTTCCACTTCCGGAAATGCATTCCCAGCCCCCTTCAGAAAACGTCTGAGAGGATGCAGAAGGGCTAAGACTTCCCAAAATACAGCTAACAACTCCTGACCCTGAGATCTCATCTACTTGGGAATCCCGAGAAGGAAAATTGAAGCATTTTCCCCGATGAATTCATGAGTCCCTTCCTATCTTAAAGAAGTGAGAGTTTACAAATGGGAAGCAAAGGAGCACCTCTCCCTGCGAAACACCTGTTCCCTGACATTAAGCCAGTTTCCTCGGAGAACAGCTCTGTTCACTACCTCCCTCTACCTGCAAGAAGAACAGCGAACAGTGTGAGGATGTGTCGTAAATCCAAAGTTTGGTCACTCTGCCGATGCAGGCCTAGAAGCACCTGATATTTTATGGCCTGAATCTCTGTTGAGCGCATCACAGCAACATGACAAACAAAGCAACATGTTCCTCGTTGGGATTAACCCTCCCTAGACCTCTCTTCCTATGTGCAGGGCTGGATACATTTACAGGTAGTAATCAGACGCCACAAATTACGGGCCTGATTCAATCCAAATTATGCACAGAGCTGGGAGAGAGGGGGAAAAGCTGCTTTTGATTCTTCTCAGCTCTTTGCAGATGCTCTTAACGCCAGGCCTGTTTACATCCTCTAACTGGCTCCTTTAGATTTCTGTAAGCAAGTCAGGAGAGCAGGAAGGAAGGGAGTAGAGGGCACCTAGCTAGCAGCCTTCCAGCTAAGCACAAACAAAACTTGTAGCGTTTAGCAAAGGCACTCTCCCGCCTGGAGGCTGGCAGACTATGTGCTGGGCGTTCCGGGGTGGCTGCAAGACCAGCCGAGAAAAAAGACTTGTGTTTGTCTTGCTGTTATTTTTTGAAACCAAATTAAGATTTTCATTTTCAAAAATAAATTCCTAGCCCCTAACTCGTTCTCCTCTTTCTGGCCGGCCCATTCTTAAGGAGGGACGACTTGAAACACTTTATAACATTTATTGGCACCCACATCTCCTGTGTTCTCAGGAGGTTTAAAGAGTCTTGTTTTTCTCAGATAGTTGGAGTGCAATTTTTTCTGGCTCATTCCGGACTTTGACTCTCAGCTTAGGTAAGCCAGGTACTCAGCAGTATCAACAAATGAATTCCCCAACAGAAGATTTAAGGGAAAATAAGCCAAAATGATTTGAGGGAGGTAAGGTATGTGAAAAACATAAGAAGTCTTTTGTGCCTAGAAGGGAATGAATACATATTCCCTAAAAATTCATAACATTAAAAATCAGCCATTACCAAACTCAAGAAACCCCTAGAGTATCAGGTCAGCACTTCTAAAAAAAAAATTAGAAATTCAAGACTATGTTTTATTACTTACTAGTTCAGACCTAATTTGGTAATCTTGGAAGGCAATTTATCTTTTGTAACTAAACAATCAGAATAAGTTGCCTCTAAATTGCTATAAAAGTATCCATAGTTTCTCCAGTACAAAGAGTGAAGAATGCTTAACATAAAGAGACTATTTTTGATGAGAGTGAAATTAAATAAATAGTAAACAAACAAAGAGGAATTAAAAAAAAGAAACCAATAAATAGAAGAAAAAAAGTTTTCCTTAGGTTTAGAAAAATGTTCCATTTGGAGAAACAATAGGATCTTGGAGGAGCTTGCGGGAGGCAGTCAGAGTGACTAGAACAACTCTGAGCAGTAATTTCGAAACTCCTACTTAGTACAGTGGTCAAGTGTCTTGTTTTTCTAGCACAAACTCCCACAGGCAAACGCTCTCCTCCTACATGCTTTTCAACGACTCCACCATTTGTTCTCAATGCAGAGAACCCAAATTCCACCAACACTATCAAAATTACAAATGCCATTCCCTTATTTTACAAATAATCTCCCCCATGGACCAAATGGTACTGTGAGGTTGGCAACAGTCTAAACCTGGAGAAATACATCATCCTTTGCCAACACGATGGAGTACTATGCAGCTATACAAGCAAGGATGAGGACGAACGTTAGGCCCTGCTGAGATAGGAAGTGTGTGGGTTTTTTTTAAGCAGCAAAGTGCCAGATAGCAAAGCGCCTTTTCTGCAAAAGGTAGGAAGAAAAACTTTATTATCATTTTTTATTTATTTTCTGTAATGTTGGGTATTGAACCCAGGATCTGGCACATGCTAAGCAAGCACTGTACCTCTGAGCCCCATCCCCAACCCGACAGTTGTTTTTGTTGTTGTTGTTGTTGTTGTTTAATGAGAGAAGGAGAAAGAGACAAAAAGAAATGTGATTGCATGTTTATGCATAGTCTCCAAAAAGACCGGCTATTGGACAGAAGTGGAAAGAAACTTGCCACTGTACATCCATTTACATCTTTTGAACTTTGTACAAAGTGAATGGTCTAGCCACTCAAAAATAAATACGATGATTTGAAAAATAAACCCTGATAAAGAATATCTTTCTTTCATTTGAGAGTTTGGGTCTGCAAGAATGCGATCCTTAGAATAAAAGAACATTTCCCTTTGGAGGCCCAGAGTTGGCTCACATAATCCAGGAGTCCCCTCTGCATCTAAAAGCCTTCAGGGGGCCAGGACGGTCCGGAGGAAGGTTCCATGCGCTGCAGCGAATTTTTATCAGTTCACTGGGGGCTGGCTGGCCAAGGAGCCCCGGCTGCCTGCTGCGAGGCCTAAGCCGCAACAGCTGCATAAACTGGCTGTGCCCCAGCCTGACCTATTTCGGAGACAGGTCAGCCCAGTGCATGCGGGGATAAGAAAACAAGTTCTCGGAGCCAGTGGCTGCACTGTCAAGCTGCTCCTGCAGGAGAAAGATGGGGGCAGGAGCTCTCCAGTCCCCAAGAGCCTGAGGAGTGAGCAGGCTACTTTCATTTTACTTTCGTGGCCCCATAACATAGGAGCCCCCAACCTTTCGGTGGAGGAAAGAAGGGGATTGCATGGAGAGAAACCAAGTAGACAAGTCATTGAAATTTAACCTCCGTCTTAAAGAACCCTACTTCAGAACGTTTCCTTCAAATTTCTGAGCTCCAGTTTTAAAGGAAAGGGAATTAAGAAGAATCATGCACAAAGACAGAAGAATGCACACAATCTCACGTGCGGAATTAGGAAGGCATTTAAGAACAACGGAGCGGGCTGAGGAGGGTTGGATGTAATGAGAAACTGGGGGGGGGGGGCTCCACAAAATGAAAGTGTCAGGAGTAAAAATGAACGTGAGACCCATTTCAAAGAAGCTACTTCTCAATCTGATCAAGCAAAGAAACAAAAGTGCGTGAAACCGGAAGAAAAGTGTAATTTGCAGGAGTTTTGCAAAAAGCCAGGTTAATCTAAGAAAGAAAAGCAATCTTGATAAGCCAGGAAGGAAAGTATGGAAGAAATATCCTTTGACATCTCAGTGAACTGTTTTAGAATTTTATTATTTTTCGTATCTATTAAATCAATGAGGTCTTTGACATTAAGTAGTTGCTTCTGCAACTCTAAGTACTTGCAAACAAGTAGTTGATTTGTTGGGTGTGGTGAAAGTGGACTTTGTATGTGTGAAAGTGGACTTTGTGTGTGTGTGTGTGTATGTGTGAGGTGTGTATGTGGTGTGTGTGTGTGTGTGTGTGTGTGTGTGTGTGTATTTAGTCTTCATTGTTGCCGCTAAGCCCTGAATTAAGCACTTATCTGCCCTTGGGCAGGGCCCATCTGTTAGTTAGTTTGTAGGCTGGTCACTTTTTGCATGTTCAGTTTTGTTTTTTTTTTCCTCCCAAGACTTTGAGTTTTGCTAGGATAGATGGAATTTGCACATAGCATGCATTTTATTTTTCACAGAACCCTGAGAAGTTGGTATGGTGTGTCAAAACTGAAGTTCAAGAGGTCACATCTGAACTCTGCTTGGTCTTGATTTCAGAGTAAAATTGGTGATGCGCAAACTTCTGCCTTGGGTACCACGCTCTTACAATGCAAAAAAGACATGGAAAAGTACTTTGGACTATGTTTAAATCAGAACAAGAAACACTCATCACTCTAGTGACCCTCATTTGGGAAACTGGCCAAGTGAGAATTCAGAAAGATGAAACCTATTGCTTTTATTATAATAAAATAAAGTGGACCAATTAATTGTCTCTAGTTCAAGTTAAGCTCAACCACAATAATTGAGAGACACACATGTACCTACTCTTTGGCCAAAAAAATTTTTTAATCATAGCACACTTGAATATTAAATTTAAAAATATATGTTTGAAGCTGGGGGTATATAGCTCAGTGGGAGAATGCATGCCCAGCATGTGCAAGGCCCTGGGTTCCATCCCCAGCACCACAAAAAATAAATATAAAATATACATTTGAAGACAGGCTCTATTCCTATATAAGAGTTTACCCAAAAAATAAAATATGTAAGAGGGATATGGTGGCTGTTCTTCAGTATGTCTGAGTACCTATAAAAAAAAATCACAAAATACAAATATAGATTTTCTGTTAAAAATGTAAATGTGTGCGTGACCATATCAGTATTTACTATGAAAGTACACAATAAACTAAACCAATTCCATGTTGCAATACATGCTGCATAGCAATTAACTTTCATTTGTTAACTGTTTTACTCAACTTACTTATTGTGTCCATCTAATGACATAAGACCAAATGCATTTAATTCTGCAATTGTTTCCAGAAATGTGCCTACTAACCGACTATGAAAAAATTTTAAATCTACATTTAAGTCTCCATAAAACTATACTTTTGCATTCTCAATATGATCCTGTAAATCGTTAAATGCTGAAAATCAGTGGCATTTCCTCTTCCTCAGTCCTGTGTTGATCTGCCAAGAAGAGTCTCCCTTCCTCGTCGCAAAGCATTTTGATCAGCTATTTCTAAATGGAATCTGTTGGTTTAGGTCCAGGATGAATGGGGAATTGGTTGATATTAATATAGTCTTATGGGGCTGGGGGTGTAGTTCAGCAGTGGGGAGCTTCCCTAGCATGTGTGAGACCCTTGGTTCAATCCCCAGCACTGCAAAAAAATTAAAAAATAAAAATAAGTTAAGTGCTCTTCTAACACCTGTGTTCCAGAAAGAAACTATAGAATGGGTTTAAAGACACAAACACACCACTATTTGATATTGCTTGTCATAAGTTCTGATCTGTTTTACTAAGGAAGGTCAATTACTACAGTGGAAAGAGGGCATAAAAATTCAGATGACTTGGATCAAGTTGCTTCACACCAAAGAAGTGTTTTATTCTATTCTATTTTACTTAAAATCCTGCAGCAAAACGTAAAATGTTATAAATGTTGCTATATGCAATGTGGAAGGGAAAAGGCTGTCTCAAGTTTTTCCTTTTTTGAGATGAGAAAAATACATCAAATTAAATTCTAGGTTTTACACTAATGCCCTTTATTAAAGAAGTATCCATGTCCACAGCAGATATTACCTATTAGTCTTTCTTAGTCTTTCTCAGAAGAAAAGGGAGGAAAGTGAAATATTGAGGGTGAGAATTCATAAAAACCTACTCAACTGTCCTCAACAAGTACATTCTGTGATTTTTCATATCTCCCTGTGACCATGGTGAACTTTCTAACCCCTTTCACTTAAACAGATGTTCTATTATACTAATGAGCATTTCGATAACTATTCATCTCCCAAGTAAACATTGAAAATTATATATAAATCCTCCTTAGTTCAGAGTATGGCCCCTACCCAGATCATTGGAGGGGAGCTTTCTTAGAGAGAGATGTTCCATTTCAGGCAAAACTCACAAAGCTATTGGAGTTCAGAGGTGGACCCAACACTGCAGGGCAGTAGAAGTAAAAGTCAAGTTGTGCATGTTCTACTGGAGACTGGTGTGAATGGGGCAAAAAGACCTCTTCCAACAGGGCAGGGGATGGCTGAGGGTGACTCTGTTCCTACTCTGGGGTTCATCTTCAAGGAAAATGACCAAGTCTGAAGTTCCTTTTCACTTTCTCTCTGCCCTTCAGGGTCACAGCTCCCCCACAAGAGACAGCCAGTTCTTGGGTCAGCAATTTTATCTTGGTACTAAGATCAAACCCAACTTGGAGCTGGCTGGGATCTGCTGTCTCCCTGGCAGTGTATGAACACAGAGCCTAATTCTTAGGGGAGAGAAGTCATTTAACTCCATGTGTATATAAAGTATGCATGTGCCACAAAGAACTCTCTAGTGTTATATCTGCACCTAGGACTGGGAGGCCATATCAGATCTAACTTCCAACTTAATTAATCTACTTCAGGCAATTGTTCTACACTACAATGATCAGTACTACACATTTTATATCACAGAGCATTTGAACATAGATGGAGTATTAATTAACTGGGGGATTATAAATGTCCACTAATGATTCTGCTATGCATATCAAGATTCATCTTGCTCAAGAGTGAACTAGTAAGAGTAAAAGCTAAAATTTAAAAAAAAAACTATGCACAATTATTTAGTACTGAAATGTAAACAGAGAAGGAGATTCCAAAAACCCCACACACAAGCAGATCCATGATGCAGAGTTAAATATCCAAAGCTTGAATCTGGCATAAATTTTAGAACCTCAGAGTGATTTGTTGGAATTTGCAAATTAAGCACAGAGATGGTATTTCCAAAAGAGACCTTGCAAGAATTTTTGCCCTTATACTAAAAGAAAAATCAATGCAAAAATATTGAGTTTTTAAACAAAATCTGATAGTTCATCTAAAAATCAACAGCCACAAAAGTCATAAAATGACTCAGGGAAGTATCGTCCCTAGCATTCAACAGAGGAGTGCTATCTGGGAGGCTATGCTGCTACCTGGAATTCTCATGGCTCTAGAAAGCACAATCCACAGGACAAACACTCCTTTATCTTGTGCAACTAGATACAGTTTAGTACCATCGTAATTCTTAGTGACCAATTTATAAATAAACATCAATGGGGCACAAACTATACATACAAACGCATATCTACTCCTATATTCTAAGGAGTACAAAATACATAGGAGAATCATCTAACCATCCATAAACACAAAAATTATGGAAACACATATTGAGAGATGCAGGCAGTGTAACTCCCAGTTTCCTGTGTGTTAAATCATTTCTCCGCCTAGTTTTATATAAAAAAAAATTGGACATCTTTTCTCTACCTCATTCCAGCTTATAAAGCAACTTTAGTGAAACTTCCACATTTAGAAATTTAGCAACAGGCAGATAGTAGCTCCCATGCCTCCCCCCAAAAGAAGAGAAACGATTTGATGATAAAATCACCATCTTAGCTTCAGTTCTAAACAAGAAATCACCATAGGATAATTAAAAACACCCCATGGGTCTTCTCCACAAGCCAAGACCATGTAGCTGGTTTCAGTTCCTATTTCTTAAAGAGAATTTGGTGAATTCCTCCTTAGAGGTTTCCGAGGAAAAGGAGGATTTTCCAAGACAGATAAATTGAAATGATCCCGCTTTGATCTCTGTGGTTAAGAATCCCTCACAATAGAAGATGGCCACGGAGGGGCCTCAGCTCCCGGCCTTTTAATGCGTAACAATGGTATCAACAAACAGCTACTTAATCAATATTTGGCCAGAGCTGCTGAAAACTTCCTTTTCAGATTTTAATTCCTAGTTGTAAAACAACCCCAGAGCAGCCAGTGAGATAAGACATTAAACTGACTGCTTAATTGCCTTTTAGTGTCTCGTTAGTTATATATGTACATTCTTAATGGTTCTTTAATCTTTATTTACCCGCATAAATAAATTGCCTGTCATAGCACCACACCGAACTTAAACGTCCTCGGTCTGGTCCAGGCCAAACTCTCTCCCACCGTTTGTTGGTGCTATGGAGATTTTCATTCTTATTGGCCCACTTAGACACAACTTAGACCTTTGGTCTTATCCTTAGGCAGGGTTTTTGTTTTGTCCTCAAAAGAGACGGGTTCATGGATGTTGAAACTATCTGAATTTAGCAGCAATGCTCCTATTCCCGTGGTTGATTTCTGTATAGTCCACTCGCCTGAGCCGGCCCACACTTACTGGTTCCGCCTCACTGCCCGAGTGGGTTTTATTGCTCAGCCCTGGGGACTTTTAAATGACCCTTCAGTAATTATTACACACTTGAAGCCCCTTCCACCCTGTCTCGGGTGCTATCAATGATCACATCAAACCCCAAAATAAACATATGATTTCAAGCATTAATTAGAAAATCTGCATGTTTTCAATAAGTCAGCATACAGCAGTCAACCAAGTCAAACAACAAGCAAAATAGAAAACGCTACCAGCCGAACTCTGGTGGCTCCCCCCCCACCCCCCGCATTGTTCTAGCAGGGAAATCCTTACAGTTACATTGACAAAAAAGGACTTGGCATGGTGTATCCCCTTTAATTCAAGTTCTGATATCTCTGGTACTTTTTTTAAAATGGGTGCTATTTCCTTGTTTTGTTTTGTAAGGGTTTCTGAAAATATGAAATGTACCCTAAAGACTAGAGACGGTGTTGAGATCAAATTCCTGATCCTGACAAATGGAAATTGTCTGGCTGTCCCCATTAATAAAGGTTCCGATGCCACAAACCTAGGATCCCATACCCCATTATTTTAATCTGTGGGAAAACTTGTCTTTGGCCTCCGGTCCCAACCTGAGGCTTAAGTTCTCTTCCCTGCTAAGTTGGACGAACCAAATGGCTTGGCTTTTCCCTCGATTCAGCACTCGCCTGCCCAGCAAAGCGCTGCTCTTTCCATTCATTCGTCCACTAGAAATGTACACCAACGACTTTAAAACTTTTTTTTCTGTGTTTTTAATAGGCTTCCATTTTTTTTAAAGCTGAAGTCGTTTTGTCTTCACTCATTTTCGAAAAGCTCACAAGAAAGCGGGGACTCACGCAAAACTTTTGTTGCTTTTACTTTTTCAAATTAAAAAAAAAACACAAATTGCAGGCGAGAGATGTGAAAGGATATAAACCGTCAAGCGACCTAGGCTTGAAGCCGCTCAGCCTCATCTGAAATTGTTGCACACTCCCAAGCTAGCTGGTGATTTTTAAAGGGGGGGGGTCCTATGAAAGTGTATCTCCAGTCCCAATCAAAACATCAATTTGGCAATCTGGCCTCTTTCCCCCTGCACTCCCCAACTGCCACTTCAAAGCCGCTACAACAAGTCAGTAATTGTAACGTTGCATCTAAATATTTAAGCGACAGTCTTTCAGTCGCGTGTCCATTTACAGTCCTCAACTGTCCTCTAATTCCATTACAGCACAAAGCAAAAATGTTGCCCAAAACTCACAAACAGGAAAAGCGTCACCCTGGAGGAAAAGGAGGAGGAGGAGGAGGAGGAGGAGGAGGAGGAGGAGGAGGAGGAGGAGAGGAGATGATGATGATGAAGGAGCAGTTTCTATTGATTAGTCACCGCTTTTGTGTTAAGGGCTTTCTTTAAAATAAGAAAAAAAATGGGGGAGGTTGCAGAAATTTCACTAATGTGAGCCTCAGGCAAGGGAGGAAAAAAAAGAGAGAGAGAGAGGGAGAGAAGAAGGGGGAGGCGGGCTGTGTCTAGATGAAAGTGAGAAGGCCATAAAGGATGCAATTGAGTCGGCTGCAGCCCGGCGAGCTAAGCTGCGAGCCGCCGGAGCGCAGGGGAGGGGCGCGGGCGCTTTGGCGCGGGGCGCAGGAGCGGGGGCCGGCCCATTGTGGCGGCGCCCGCGGGCCCGCTCGGCCGCGCCGGGGGAGGACAGAGGCGCCCATTGAGCGGCGCAGCGCGGGCCGGATCGGATCGCAGTGCGGGCCCGGGGCGCGAGGGCGCAGTGGCGTGTTCCCGGGCACCCCACCTCGGCTCTGGCGCGGGCGAGGCAGCTGGATGGGCGCACCCGGCCGGCCGGGGCGCCCCGCACCTAGTGCACATCAGGTCGCACCGGCCAGAGCGCGCCCAGCCCGCTCGCCACGAGAACATTGGGCCAGAGAAAAGGGAAAGTTGGGAAGGAAAGGGGGACCCTCTGGGAGAAAGGGCTCGACCTCTTTCAAGTTGCCTCCCTCCCTGTGTGCTAGTGTCTGCCGGGCAGACCCCAGGCTAAAGATGTCCCCTGGAGAGCCAGGCTCAGCAGCACCCACCAGGCCCACCAGCCTAGAACAGCCAGCCAGAGCCACCGCAGTAGCCGGGACACCCCAAAGTCCCTCCTCCGTCGGCTTTTCCCTCCCCCTCCTCCCGGGCGCTCCGAGCTCTTTCTCCACATTCATTCTATTTTACAAGCGGAGCTGCTGAGACTTTTGATGCCTGCACCACAGAGGGGAATGTTTGAGGTTTCTAGACTTCAAACTGCATGTCTGTCCTTTCTCTGGGCCCCTCGTGCCCTCCAGGGCTCATCCGGAGAGGGAGCTGGAGGCGCAGAAGATACTGAGGTTCTATCTTCCTTGACAACCCCAAATTAAATTTAGGCTTCAGCGTCTGAGGGGTGTGTGTGTGTGTGTGTGTGTGTGCACCATCACAGCCCCCACTGGGAAGAATACACTGATTTTAAAAATGGTAGCAATTGCCCTTGAATGGCAGCCGGCCCAGCTAGCAGGCCCAAAAGACTAGAAACATTTTGTAGGTGAAATGGCCACTTTTTCCACGCTAGAGAGTCCATAAAACTTCCTGGCGCAGCAGCTATTGGGGCTCATTGAATAATTCATCCCTCATTGCAAGCCCATAATGTCTATTCTGGGCCCTTTGTGGGGCTGTTTTCTCTTCTTTTCTCCTTGAATTATAAAAAGGTTGCCTTCCTTTGTTCACATCAAGCTGCTCCGAGCTGCAGCTTTGTCTGGGCCAAGCTAAAGTGTGAGTTTCAATGGACTCTCAGGCTTTGTCTCCCAAGTTCATCTCCAAGTGTAGATTGTGTAGAGAAGGCCTTCTTTGTAAAAGCTGGAAAAGTTGTACAAATGTTTGACCAGCTCATTTGGGACGTTTTGTCTCCTGGGCCTTGGTTGCCTGTGCTATGAGGGAGCGGCCGATCTGCCGGGCGGGCGCCTCCAGCAACAAGTAGCAAGCCTGGGCCCCTCAGCCTCTCCAACAGCTCTGGGGCTCTTCTGTCTGTGCCTCCTCGGGAACCTGAGTGGCTGGAGGGTGTGTGCCTCCTCTGCTCCTGTCTTCCTCCTACCCCTAGCACCTCTGTGTGAGCTAGTGATGGGTGTCTTCTCAGAGACCAGGGCAGAAAAGCACCCCTCCAGAAAGAGGGGCTTAGACTGTCCATGGGAGGCCCCTGCCGTAGAGGGAGGGAATCGACCGCATACATTATCTCCCTGCTCAACCTGCTGTGTTTCGGGGTGTGTTTTCCTGATCACATGTGCACCCCAGAGCACCTATGCTTCTGTTTATCCCCCAAATCAGGCATTTGGATAGGTAACATCCAAATCGCAGGGCTTCTTGTGTGCAAATTTCTCATTGCTTTGTAAAGCAGCTGCTCTGGAAGACCAGCAGATGCCCCAGGGTTGAACAATGAAGGTAGAAGAAGAGACCAGCTTCCAGACTGGACACCAACCTCGTGAGAGCACAGACCCCGCTAGTCACAGTAAGAGACTCTCCTAAGCCTGTCTGCCCCTCTAGAGCAACTACCAAATTTATTCAGCCCAAAGAAGTTAGTCCCAGACCAGGGAATTCCAGGTGTGGACAGGGAGGCGACTGCTTGGGTTGCAAGACTGAAGAAATGCAACTATCTGCAAGGCTCAAGTCCCTGAATCTCAGTCCCCCTCCTGCTGTGAAGATCTTTTTTTTTTCCTAGTTCATCTCCCAAGCCTGCCTGCCTGCCTTCCTTCCTTCCTTCCTTCATTCCTTCCTTCCTTCTTTTGTGTAACTTTAAAGTTCAAAGGGTACTTCAAGCAGGTAAAGGGGAGGCAGGCTGCACTTCTTGCTCCCCTGGGGGGAGATTTTCCATTGGTGCTGACAGGCCACAGCTAATATGGAGTGGGTGGTCTGCACCCCTAGGGACAGACGGTACCAGCATTAAGGACCCAAGAACACAGACCCCTTTAACTTGTAACCCAGAGCTTGGACTCATTTCGATTCCCAGACACATGCATGTTAAACCCCATAACACTTGAAAACCAATTTAAAACAAATGAAAAACAGTCAACTTACACACACACACACACACACACACACACACACATTTATGAGGCAGCAGATGTGGTGCAACATTGAGTCCCTACTGCCCAAGAGCTCCTGCGTGTGCCCCCCCAAAAATATGGGAAACTCTGAGATCCAGGCTTTTTCAGAGGGTGCAAAAGTTACTTCATTTATTTATTTATTTTGCAGTACTGGGGATTGAACCCAGGGGCATTCTACCTCCGAGCTACATCCCCAGCCCTATTTTTAATTCTTTATTTTGAAACAGGGTCTCACTAAGTTGCGGAGCGCCTCACTAAGTAGTTGAGGCGGCCGAGAACCTGTATCCTCTGGTCTCAGCCTCCCTCTCAGCCTCCCGAATACTGGAATTACAAGCCTGCGCCACCACGCCCGGCTAAAAGTTACTTCAAAAAGCTACTTCTGACTCCGAAGGCTTAAGTACCCTCTATCCCCAGCCCTCCAATAGCTCAGAGATTCCCAGTCCTCAGCTCTGTAGACCCCAGCACCACCACCCAGAGCGCAATCCACAGTTCCAGGCTCCCTGGGCTGGCAGTGGTATGGAAGAAAGATTTACAACATCTAAAAGTTAAAATAGAAAAGTTTTGTTTTAATAGCCAGTGTCTTTCTGGCTTTCACTTGAATGCTCTTGCCCGAGCGAGCGCAGCGGCTGAGAGCAAGGAGGGACTTTGACAGGAGCCGGGGCTGCGTGGCGATCAGGCCCTGACGTCCGAGAACCGAGGCTAGCCCGGGCCCGAGCGCACCATGGCGGAGCGCACCGCCCACCGCGCCGGCGCTTACCTCGCTCGCTCAGGATGCCGTCGATGCTGTGCTTAGCCTTTTTCTCGCTTTCTTCGGCCTCCTTCCTCTCCAGGTCGGCCTCTTCCTCTTCGCCTTTCCCGAACTTACTCCTCAGGATACGGCTGATGGAACTCACTGCGGGGCAAGAAGAGGAAAAGGGCGCACGGGATTGAGATGCAGGGGATTGGGCGGGAACGAGCCCCCAGCCCCCTAGCCAGGGCGCCAGAACCGCTACCCCGCATGTCCGGGCACTGTCTCTGCCTGCATCTGGTGGCATGCATCCCTGTCCTTTCAAAGTCCTCTCACCTCCCACTCAAAGCCTCTTTTATAGGCCTCTAGGTACAGAAAGAGGGGGCCTGGGAAGCGCGCGCCTCCAAATTAGGGCTGAGTAGGGCCGTCTCTGCTTCTCTCCTCCCGTCTGGAAGCGGTTCCCTTCTTGACTCCGTACTGGGGCACTAGGTCTCCAACCCAAGCGATTTCTTCCACCAGCCCGCCCGGCACCCTCCTTCCTCCCCACCTGAAGATATGGGGAGCCCCACGGTTCGCGTGGAGGGTAGAACCACGGAGGACCGTACCCTGCAAATCGACTTTTTTTTTTGAGGCTTATAAAGCGTTTAAATTTCAACTGCAGAATCGTTTCCTATTGTAAAAATCAAAGAAAACACACTCTCCCCCATTTATTTTTTCCAGATTCCAGTCTGGTAAACAAATCCATGCTCTGAAATACATCGTTCTCGCAGAGGGAAAAAGGGAGTTTCCTTTTAATTAAAAACAAACTCTCCCGCGCGCCCTCGCGCTGGCCCTGCGTTTGTCCTTCTTCTCCCTCTGCCTCCCCCCAGGCTGCCGGGGGCGCCGGATGGTCCCTGGGACTCTCGGAGAAAATAGGGCGGTTGCCGACGCCTCCCCTCCTTTGCGCACACGGCAAAGTCTCCCTTCGGTTTGGGGTTACCAAAACATTTGTTTCTCTTTAAAAGGGAACATCAATATTAATAAACGCTTGGCCTCCGCTTCGTGTTTCCTGCCCTGCCTCCTCCACAGAAATACTCTTTGGGGAGATCTCTGCGGCGCTCTCTCAACCCTCCACCCCTGGGAACACGCAGCTCACCCCGCGCTCTATAAAACGCCACCATCATCTGGTTTGTAAATATTTCAGGGTCTTGGGAGACGCCGCCTCCCAATAGCCCGGATCGATAATGCGGACGATTATGTGTGTAGGGCTCGGCTCGGAAGACCCTCCAGGGTAAAAGCCACTGACGGTCGCGCCTCGGGGAGACGTTAATGGGCCTAGTACCTGAGGGCACTGTGTTTCGATCACAGACCGCGTCCTTGAGTAATTTGTCTCGGATTTCCCAGCTGAACATGCCCGGGTTCTCTCTTTTGTATTCCTCAATTTTCTTCTCCACGTCAGGCGTAGTCACCTGCTTTAAGAGAACAGGCGGGCCGGCGTTGGTACCCGGGACTCTGGACCTGACGCAGCGGCCCCACCGCCTCCGGGCCTGTCCGGATGCTCCCTCCCGCATCCTCTGGGAAGGTCCCCCTTGTCAGCCAAAGGACCCCAGTTCCCTTTAGAAAGAGGCAGACAGGAACTCATCCCACTCCCGGAGCAGCCTGGGGACCCTCCACCTGCCTCGATAAGCTCCGGCAACAGGGTTAAATTAAGAAGTATAACATCTTGGGAATGGGGTGGGGTGTACTTTCCGATCCCTAGGGGGAAAAAGGCAAGTCCTTTATCCAACGGAATCAACACGAAAATGAAACTAAAAAGGGAATGCTTGAAACGGGGGCTTGAAAAATCAAATTAGATCAGCAACTTGTGTCACTGTAACGGGGGACGAGGATTTTAGCTAAAGGGAAGAGCAGAATGAGATGCAAAAGATGAAGTATCTGGGTGTTTAAAAATTAGAGTGGAAAGCGAATATGCATAATTAGAGCCTGCCTCTCCCCCCATACACACACCCAAATAAAAAACATTTCCAAAGATGCCTCGATTGAGAAGGGGCTGGGGAAGGAGAGGATTGAGAAGTCTTTGGTTCATCATCCCCGTCTTGATTTTGCCCCCTGGCAACTAGAAAATCAAATTGGCTTTTCCCCACAACTAGAAGAGAAGGCAGACCCTATAGGAATCCCCTCCCACTCCGCCCTAGCCAATGTGACTCTTTTTTAAAAAGAGAAGCAAAATAATTTGAGGATAGTACCAAGCTACCTTTTTAAAAGGAAATCATCGGGGCTCATTACAAAGAAACTAATCACCATGGCTTTTGGCTTTTGACTCCTGGAAAACAATTTGCACTGGGAGGGGATTGAAAGTTGGGAGAGAACCGATTAAAAAACAAAACAAAAACAAAGGAGGCTCCTTAGATTCCTTTTGGAGAGGGCAGCGCAGTGGGCGAAGGCTGGTTAGACACTGGGGAAGAAATCGGCAACAGGTAGCTGACTATCTTTAGGTGTTTGTTAAAATAATTTGGTGAGAATATCAGGGTTCCCCAGGCACAGAAAAAAAATAACGTTACTTTTTTGGCCAAAAAAAAAAAAAAAACTCTGGAGCTTCCTTGAAGCGTTCCCTAAGGGCTCTGGCAGCAACCTAGTCTCCCTCATGCCCCAACATTCACACACACCTTCAGGGACTTGGGAAAAAAATCTCCATGGAAAACCCCGGTTGGCAGCCCTCTCCCTGCCGGCTCTTGCCCACCCGCTTGACCTGTACGCGGTGGGGCGCGTGGCTGGCCAGGCCCGCGGGCTCACCTTGGGCTTGCTGCCGCCAATGGCACCGGGTCGGATGGAGCCTGTCTCCTGGTACCTGCACAGGATCTTAGACACGCAGCCATGGGACACGCGCAACTGTCGCGAGATGACGCAGGGCCGGATGCCGTGGTGGGCCATCTCCACGATCTTGTGGCGGATGTGGTTGGGCAGCGGCCTGCCGTTGATAAACACGCCGCCGAGCTGGTTGACGCGGCCCTGGCCGAGGGGAGTGGACACTGGGAGGAGAAGGCGAAATGGAGAGGCCGGGAGAAAGTCACTGAGCGAGGATAGAAAGCGGCAGAAAGAACCCACGTAATTTTGCACTGTTCTGGCCAATCGGGCATGTGACAGCCCCAACCCTGAAACTGGTGGACGTCCGACTCCCCATCCCAGACCCTCTTTCGGTCACATTTGTTTAAATTATCAAACAACGCAGGGGCATTTAACCTGGTATGAAGAGAGTAACTGGGGGCAGGATGACTCGCTCCAAAGAAACTGTCTCCCTTTTGGGCGCGGGAGGGCTGGCAGTTGGGGCTGGGGCCGGGCCTGCCTTCCTCTGGAGGTAGCTACCACCCAACTCAGCCTCGTTGCAACCGCCCTAAAGGGTCTGGTGCAAGCCGACGGCTCTTGGAGTTTCTGGCTTAGAGTCGGGCAACCAAGGGCCAGAGAGGGTTCAGAAAGGAGGCACAGGTGGCAGCGTGTGTTACCTGTTACACCTCAGGACCGAGAGCAGCAGCTATGGGTCTGCCTGTAGGCAACCTAAGCCCCGCTCAGGCTCTGGGGATTGCGTTCTACTCTGGCTGGAGGGCGAAGGGCTCCGCCAGAATCCCCGCTTGGGCGCCCTAACCTCAAAAGTTGTTTGGAAGCCTCAAGTTTGCCAGGCTTCCCACCTCCCTGGGATTCTCTGAACCAGCAGGCCAACTGAAGGGCGATACCCAAACAAGTTACAGAAACTTCAAGAGGCTACTTGAGTTAAATGGGACTCTAATTGATTAATACTAAAAATTTCAATTACGATGGCGCGGGCCGACTGGGTTAGCCACAACTGTGCACGGCAGGAAAATTCTTCCCGATCTAACAAGAGTTTCACAAATCTGGGCTCCGCAGAGACAATTTGGAGACAGCTTCGGGTGGACAGAATGTAGAGAAATTGTTGCTGGTGCTTCAAAAAGCAGGTTCACCCCATTCCTGGACCAAGGCGGCTCCAAAACAACTGGGGAGAGTGGACCCGGCCCGGTGCAGGCCTGGCCGCCAAGCTCCGCCAGGGTTTGCAGAGAGCACAGCGCTACTTTTGCGGATAGGAAACCAAACGGGGACTTGCCCCCAAGTTTTGCTTCTGGGGGTGGGAGGTGCTGAGGGACTGAGATCCCAGGACGCACCAAAGGAGTCGGTGGAGACCCGGCGTGGGATGGGGCAGCCGATCCAGGCCCCGGGATCCCGGCGACGGCGCTGAGGCCCTTCCTTACCTTCCAGCGGGAACCCGCTGCGTGGGTAGTTCTGCCCCGGGCCCGGCCGCATCATCCTGGGCACAGCGCCGGCCAGCGTGGTCATCCTGGGGGCAGCTTCTCTCGGAAATTATATCCAGGTGAGGGCGAAAAGGAAAAGCTAGCGCGGCGTGGCGGGCGACCCTCGGGAACTCTCCGGAGCGTGAAGAGCTCCTCCCCAAAAAGACAGGCGAGAGGGAGGGACGCGGGGAGGGGGGGTGCTAGTCCCGAGGTACGGGAAGGAACGCGGGAAAGGGGCGGGCGGGGAGGCCCCCGAGTCCAGGATCCAAGCCCGGGGCTGCAAAGTTTGGTGCGCGTCTGGGCGAGCGGCCCCGAGCTGGGGGCGCAGAGAGGGGCTCGGAGCGTCCCGGCGGGCGGGGGAGGGGGCGAGCGGGAGCGCGGCCCGAGTCTCCTCCCGTCGTGACACGGAGTGCAGGGATCCGGGCTAGGGAGCATTTATTAGTTCTTTCACCCAAAGCTTGGTCAGGAGCCCTGAGCTGCGATTGGCCGACGGGGAGACCGTCCCGGGTGGCGGAGACACGCGCTGATTGGGCGACAGCGGCCACTTTCTCTTCCCATCCCTGACGGTGCCCAGGCCTCCGCCGGCCCCAGAGGGACCTGCGCCGAGCGCCTTCCCCGAGAGACCAGGGTGGACCGGTGGAAACAGGGAGACCCCGCCCCAGGGTGATGAGCGCCGCTCAGAGTGGAAAGGGGTCTCTGTCTCCGTCGCTCCCTACGCGCCTCTCTCTGGTCTCTTTCCTTGGCTTTCAGTCTCTCTGTTTCTTTTTGTGTCTCCTCGTGTTGCCTTTCTCAGTCTGTTCCTCTCGTTCCGTGTCTCTCTCTCTCTCTCTCTCTCTCTCTCTCTCTCTCTCTGTGTCTCTGTTATCGCACCTGTGGGTCTTTCTCCCCACCTACTGCCTCTGGAGGGGGGCGCAATTCCAATAAGAAGTCTTGGGAGCTCCAGATATATTTAGCTTTCCTTCCTCGGGTCTGTCAGTGCCCCTTGGACTGAGCTTGTAATGGGGTCCTCCCTGTGGAGTGGGGTCCTTTCAGGAAGAGCCCATAATATTCTTTTGTCTTCTCTGTCTGGGGGTCCGGGATAGGTGGGGCAGGTTGAAGATTAGGGAGCAGGCAGTCCTCGGGCCCCAGGACTGTTAGCTGAATGCTGGGGGTGGGGGGGCTTAGCGATTATCTCCTTTTCTTGATTTAAAAATCACTCTGGGAAGCTGGAACTCTAAATCTCCACGTGGAGATCCCCACTGAAGAGATGCGTCTATATGTTAAAGTTTTGCCCGGCTGCAGCGTTTGTTCTCAGGAATTTATTATGGCTTTCAGACTAAACTGCTGGAAAAATAAAAGGAGCTAAGTCTTGGCTAGGAGCTGAAGTGTCCCCAGCAGGATATGACGCCAGGAGTGTTGTAAAGACTGTCTGTCCTTAGAGAAGGTACCATTGTGCACGGCCTTTTATTTATAACTTGGTAAGTGCCAGCAAACTCGCCTCCTTTACACCCCCGAGTGCCAGCCCCGCGCTCTGCACTGCGCTTTATTCCCTCAAGTCTATTCAGGGACTGTCACTCCGGGGCCGCGAGGTATTCAGGGCCTTAATCAATCAAAAGGATGAGAATCGGGCAGGTTTTTCCCTTTGAAATAAAGGAAACAATGACTTCTGGGCTTCAAGTTCCCCTTTTACGATTTTTGAATTTTTCCTGCCCTGGAGTTCTTGTTGGTGTGTTCTCATTCTCTCTCTCTCTCTCTCTCTCTCTCTCTCTCTCTCTCTCCCTTCCCCCACCTCCTTTGACAGTTTTGACATGAAGTGAACTCAAGCCCCCAACCCCACTTGCCCACCCCCTAATTAAGGCAAACTAGGGAGGCAAGCTAGCAGGGGAATAAAGTATAGCTGCTCCTCAATCCTCCAGTCTGAACCTTTAAAAACCCACTCCCAGTGTGGAGAACAGACAAGCTTTCCACTAGGCCTAATGTCAAAAAGGCTTGGTTGACCCTGGGAGCAGCTGATCCAGGCCTCTGGAGGTTTCTGAAAATGTCTGGACACTCTCTTCTTCACCACCCACCCTTGGGGAGGAGCATGCATTGTTTGTACAAAGCAGAGGAGCCTCTGGGAGTGGAGCCCCGTTTAACCTGCTTTCACATAAAAGGATTCGGTTTATCAAGGGGGAAACGTTCTTGAGGTCGGAGAGCCACCAAAGTCTGTGCCCTTATTTCCTAAGCCACTTCTCCTGGATAGCATCTTTTCCCCCACATTTTCTGCCTCCAAAAGTTTGAGCAGAGCCGAAAGAGCACATTTTTGGGTCAGCGGTAATTGTTGGGGGCATGGAGGTACCTAAATATATTTTCAAGACTCTCATCTAAAAGAAACCCCAATACCCGTGTTGAGAAGTTTAAAAACCTCCCAGGCTGAGTCTTAGTTTCTGAGCCCAGCTAGGTTTCCAAGACCTCGCAGTTGGCGGTGATGGGTGATGGGTATTCTTTCCCCAGTGAGCCTGTGAGCGGCCCATTAGGCCCATTTGTGTACTGCAGGTTCCTTCCTGTGTTCCAAACTCCCCAGGGACACTTGAACCCAACTACTGCCAGAGGTTCTGGTCCATTAGTGCATTCATACACTCCCTCGCCACTGGCTATAAAAATGTGCAAATGGAAACCGCTAGGAGGTGTGTTGGGGGCCTGAAGCCCCTGGGTGGAGACATGACCCAATTTATTTTCTCCTTCTCAGCCTCTCCCTGCTCTGAGGTTTATATCTATCCAGAGGATTAACTAAGCTCTTTTGCACCCCAAGGGCTCTGGAGATGGGGGGAGAGCTGGATGCTCTCAGGGTCCACACAGCTGGGATGGGCCACTTCCAAATTTCCTGAGGCTGGTGCTATAGAAGTCTGACCCAGGCAGGCCAGAGCCGGGATGTTGGCAGTGGTTCTCCTGCCAGTGGTACCTACCTGCCACCAGATGGAACCAGGCACAGGGCCTGGGATACCCCAAAACCCTGCAACAGGTTGCTGGAGGGCTTGGGGATCCCTGGTTTCCTGGAGGTTGAGAAGGAGGATACTCCTGTCTCTCTCCCCATCTCTGAGGCCGGAGCTCCCCCCTTACTTCTTTCTGAAGTCTCTCGGGGAAGCCAGCCCCACCCTGCCCCCAACTCCCCCCTCCCTGCAGCTGGAAAATCTCCACCCAGGCCACTTCCCCTGTCTACAGCCAGTGAGCCCCGAAGTCCTAGTGCCGAATCTGGCTGTGGTACAGGCGCTAATTGGCAAAGGAACGAGCCAGCAGCGGGGCTTGGAAGGCGAGGGCCGTGCCCTGCAGCCCTGAAGCCAGATTTGGGAAGTAGCATAATTTCCCCCAGGCTGACAAATTACCCAGAAAGTGTCTGGGGGAGTCCTAGGACAGTTTCATGATTGTGGAGTCCACCACACTGCTATCTGTGCACATGTAAAATGAGCTTGGAGTCTTGAGGACTATAATAGGATAATTTAGCAAAAAAAAAAAGGAAAATAAAAATAAAATAATTTGTCATTGCATTCTACACTCCTCTGCCCCCACTTCAGAGGCCTGTCAGGTGAAATCAGTAGTGGGCTGGCTGTCTCCAGGCCTGGGGGGAGCATGCCTGTTCACTAGAAGCCTCTACCTTCCTTCTGCCGGGGGGTTAGGGTGGTTAGATCTACATCCTAGACAGGGTCGGTGGCTTCTGCTTGGACCACGCAGCAGCCTCTGTACTTGGAGATCTCGGCTCAGGAGTTTCGGCCCATGGAGTTTTCCAGGCCTCTGAAGGATTCTCTCACTCCCAGGAAGACAGAGGTCTTAGGAGGAAAATAGAATCTGGTGTGTGTGTGTGTGTGTGTGTGTGTGTGTGTGTGTGTGTGTGTGTAGGAAGATGGTGGCATTTGCCACCCGGGCCTTTCTGTCCGGGCGGGGAAGGCCCAGCTCTGGGAGACTGGCCCGGTCCTCCGGGGAAGCGCCTGGTGGCCCCATGGGACTCTAAGGATGCAGTCTCAAGTTGGGCAGACACAGGGAAACCCTCAGTCCCACCGAAAGGCTGCCCCAGCTCACCAGGAGGAAATTAAAACTCCAGGCTCCGGATCAAGCTTCCGGCTGAATGCTACGTTGCCGATTGGTGCCTGTGCGGGTTAAACCCGCTGCCGGCCCATCTCCGCCATCGTCGCAGCGACCGGCCGTCATTAAGCCCCCCCGCAGTTAGTTGTCAAAGGCATTGGCGCCGCTATTCTCTTCGTCTGAATATCCGTCGGGACCAGTTCGGATTTAGGAACTGGAGGCGGGTCTGGGCGCCGCACTGAAATGTGCTGTGGGCCGCGGTGGGTCTGCTACTGCCAGGTCCCTGCAGCCGAGGGAGCCGCCGGGAACGTGTGAGTGCGTTCTCAATAAGGAACATATGGTTTGTGAGGAGGAGGGAAAGAAGAAAGGAAAAAGAAGTGAGTGGGAGAAGAGATGTAAAAAGAAATTGAAAGACAGTGAAGGAGATAGAGGATGAGTCTCATGGTAATGTCTCCCGCAGCCATCCATTTGGGTCTGTGAACACTATTTTTATGCAAACAAGGAAGACAAAATGTCAGAGTTTTCAAGGGGAGAAAGCCTTTTGGGGGGAAAAATGGAATTAGCTCTCTCTGCAACTAGGTATCCTTTCCAGTGGAGTGCGAAGAGGATTTAATGATTAAAAGCGAGATTCGGCCCTGCTCTGGTGTGTGTGCACAGGCTGGGTGTGGGTGCGTGCAGAGGCCTAAGGACCTGGTGCATGGGGGGTTGGGGAGCGCTAAGGGCAAGAGGCCTTCCTTAACCCGGGATGGCTGAAATTGGGGGCAGCCTGGGTCTTGGGTAAGGAGAAGAGTCTGGTCTGTGTAGAGGCTGTTGGAGGGTCTGTGGAGCTGGGACACCCGACTAGGGAAGCAGGAAGGTTTGCTGGGTTTCTGAGGGGACTCTAGACTTCTGGAACAAACAGGTGGTCCAGGGACCACCACTTCAGGAGCTCCTGCCCCTGGGTGCGCGAGTGCTGGACTGTTTGGCTGGCTCCCAAGGCTGGTGGAGTGGTGGAGGGGAGGGCAGTGGTGGCGGGAAGGCTAACAGGCCTTTTGCTTGGATCCGGTTGGCTTCTCTCCGACTCTAGGCAGCCCCAGTGCCTGAGCCAGCACCGCGAACTGCAACCACGTCTCGGCCCGGATCTCTTCAACCCTGGCAGACCCCCCCCCCCGCCTATGGATTTCAGCGGGATGAATTGGGGTCGAATGGCGCTAAGGAGCAAGAAGAGAGAAACCTGGAAAACGAATATCCAAACCCAGGGTCACCCCGCTGAGCCTGGAAGCACGCCACAGTAGGGTCACCGGAGTCCCCAGGCGACCGGCTGCGAGTGAGCCCAGCACCCGCCGTCCTGGGGTCTTAAAGGCACGCCTGGAGCAGGAGACTGCGCAGCCAGCTGAGCCGACTAAACGCAACAGGTGGCGGAGGCCAGGTTTCCAGGCGCCAAGCCTGGCGCGTTCTGGACAGAGACCTGCTCGGCGCGAGCCTGGAACTGGAGCGAGAGGTTAGCAAGCGAGGTGCGCACACCTGCCTCGCAGAGACCCCAGCTCCCGAAAGCCGGGCCCCAGAGCACCGGCACACAAAGGACAAGGGCCCGCCCACCTTCGGACACCACATCTCCCGACCCCAGCACCCTTTTAAAGGGGGCGGAGAAGAAGAAAAGAGAGGAGGGAAAGAAGACAGACCGGGTAAAAAGGAGGAAAGGGAGGAACAAGGAAAGGAGAAAGGAAGAAAGAAAGGCAAGCTCTCCCTCCACACCACAGTCAAACCAGGATGCCCGAGCCTCCGAATCTCTAGAGAGGACTTGCTTTACTTTCTTCTTCGACCCGAAACTTTTCTCCATCTACCATTACCCAAGAAACAACTTGCCATTTTCCTCTTTTAAATAAAATTTCTCTTTCTGTAAACGAAACTTTAAACCAGTTGTAGGCTTTGGGGAGGCGGACGGGAGAATAATTTTTATTCAGAAGCTTGGAAGTGGGGGAACCATGAAGGGAAACTCTGAAAACATGAAAACTGACCATCTCGAACAACGAAAGTGATGGAAGAAGCCAGCAAGAAACGACGGTTTAGCTGCAGGGAGCATGCAACAGAAATGCAGACCTCTGACCAACTATCAGAAAGCTCTCCTGGGTCTCTTCGGCGGTCCTGTGCATGCCCAAGTCACCCTCCCATTTTGCTTCCCCGCTCCAAAAAACTCCTTGAGGGGTGTCCGACCCCCAGACCTCCAGCACCCAGCCCGGGCCAAGAGTTAAGACAAGTAGCCCCAGGAAGAATGAGCTTCAGAAAGACTTTCTTCTTTTCTTTTCCAAACGAAATCTAATACTATCTGGCTGCAAAAAATATATATCACCGGCCCTGAGTCTGAAAGATTAACATTTTGGATATGTAAGAAACCTAATCTGCATGGCTAATTGATTCTCAGCGTATCAGTTTAAAGGATAAAGATCAATATCTGCATGATGGATATTGTATTAATAGGGACATAAATAAAGGCCGAGGAGTCGTTACCGAAACCTTTGAAGCTGCTTCCTGGCTCTTCTGCCCCTCAGCAGGGCCACTCGGTCACCCTCGTCTCCCCGCCCCCAGCTCCCCCTGAGCTGGAAGCACTTGCTTCTCCCACTGGGGTGGGAGTGGGGAGGTCTATCGCTGCTAAAGCGAGAGTTTATTTTATAGCAGGCACGTTCCAGAAAGTGCTGTCACTTTTTCTCCTGGGCTGATGCAGGGGGACCCTAAGGCTGGAGAGAGGGCGGTATTTTAGCAAAACTCAACACACAAAACTCAATATTTAGATACACAAACACATTTTCACGCAGAGGATATGTTTCCCACCTTGCGTGTGTGTCCTTCGTCTTTAGAGACTGGGAGCTAAGGCTTTTTTCCATCTCACTGCTAGCTCCTAGAGGGCACCCATGATGCACGCCCTCCTGGTTCCTGGGAGTGAGTGATGGGGATTCCTGGGGGTGCCCTCGGGACGAGTGGGGGGGGATAGGAGGCTCAGCGAGGACCTTGCAGGGCTGGAGAGTGTCCACCCAAACAGGCCGTGTGGGGGCGGAGAGGGTGGTCCCTCTCAAACAGGAGTTGATGGGTTGGTTGGGCCGGAGTGAGCCCCGGGGAGTGGAGCTTCGACAGCCCGCGAAGGGAACAGGTTGGGGTACACGAAATTCAAAGGAGACCGCCTCAGCCTGGTGGTGGCCAATTCGTCTTGGGTCCCAGTGGCCGCTCCCACTAAGGAGCCCACGCTGCCTAGGGAATTTTCCAAATGCAAATAAATCACCCCTCGCGCTCCCCCTTCTCCATTAATTAAGAGGGACGTTTCGACAAAACGAGTGTAATCTTTATTAATTACGCAGCCCTTGGCGAGCCGTTCGCATCAATCACGCCCAAAGCGAAAGTCGAGCGGGCGCCTAATCCTTTCCCAGGGCGCATCCGGAGCCGCGGAGATGCCGGCGCTACCTCCATTACTTCCACCTCCCTGGGCGCTGGACCAGGCTGGAGGCCTTTCCCGCAAACCCGAGCCTGCAGCTCGCGGGTCCGACGGCTCCTGCAGCCCGGAACTGGTCTCCAATACCCCCACTCCTAAACGTCCCTTATTTGGGCACGTGCTAGTGTATACACTCGCAAAAACTCGCACAGGGATTCAAGCGACTCCGCCCTTCTCCAACTCCACCCTCTGGGCCCGTCCCTACAGCTCCCAGTGGTCTTCTAACTTCAGACCTACAAAGAGGAAGGAGCCTGGTAAAAATCGATTCTTGGAGACCCAAACCCCAGCTGAGCTGCCGCCCTGGGACAGTGTATCTCTGGGTCGAGATGGCAGGAGGAAGAAAACCCAGTCCAGTCGCCCTGGGGACATCTAGGGAAAGTGCCCCGGGAGCAGGGTGGGACACCTTAGGAGCTTCTCAAGCATCAACCGTTCGGGTAGCCAAGGTTGCAACAGGACAAGCTCGGGGCGCAGGTGTGTGTGTTGGGGTTGTTGGGGGGGGTCTCTCCAGTTCTGAGCTGAGACCGGAGAAAGCTCCGCAGCCTCCAGATAGCTAGTGAGAAAGCAGGCTGCAGATAAAGAAGGGTGCTAAATTCAGGTTCCATGAGGACAGCCCCTCTGCACCCGTGTCTTCCGAAGGCAGGAGCCTTGGGTGCTCACCGGAAATGGCCCTAGCAGGGAGTGTTCTGTGTGAGAGGCCCTGCCAGGTGCCACCTCTTGGCCTGAGTTTACCCTGGACACCCACCCCACACTTCAAACACCACCCTAGTAGGTCCTGCCTCCCCTGTGCCTGGAGCCTCGACCAGGGGCTTCCTATCTCTGAGCTACAACCCCAGCCCTATTTTATTCTTTTATTTTGAAACAGGGTCTCACTAAGTCGCAGAGGGCCTCACTAAGTTGCTGAGGATGGTCTTGAATCTGGGATCCTTCTGTCTCAGCCTCCCAAGTACTGGGATTACAAGCCCGGCTCCGCTGGATTTAAAGAAGGGGGCAAACTGGACATGGTGGTGCACGACTATAATCCCAGAATTTGGGAGATTGAGACAGGAGGACCGCAGGTTAGAGGCCAACCTCATCAACTTAGCAAGACCCTCAGCAATCTAGTGAGACCATGTTTCAAAGAAAAAAAAAACAGGGTTGGGGGTGTGGTCCAGAGGCAGAACTCCCCTGGGTTCAATCCCCATTACCCCCCAAAAAAATAAAAATAAGGGGGGGTTCAGTACCCAAGCCCACAGGGGCAGTGATTTCGAGGCTGTAGTGGATGAGGTGGGATCTGCCCAAGCCCTCTACGTGGACCCTGGGCTCTCAAAGAACGAAGATCTCTCCCGGAGGGACACTGAGTCCGCTTGTAGCTAACTGCGCTGGCATTTCGACCCAGTTATAAACTCTGGATCTAGCCGGGCTTCGGAAGTCGAGCCTCCACCATCCCAGCCCTCAAGGTCTGGCCTGAGCGCGCTGGCATCCTCGCGATCGTGGCCGGACCTTTGGGAGCTTCCCCAGGAGGCAGAAGGTCGCGCCTCGCACCCGGAGCCTCCCCGGAGCTCGCGGCGGGGTGCTGCCCAGCCCCAGTGCGCCTCGGCGACCGGGTGGTCTACGGAGAACTCGCCCCGTTGCGATTCTTTGGACTGCACTGTGGAAGCCGAGCGCTGCTTGCGGCAGTCGGCAGTCGCGGGCTCGGGGAGCAGCACCCCCGGCTTTTGCAAATCGCCTGGAGCGTCGGCCTCTGCCCAGGGGCTCCCTCCTTGGTGCCGCAGCTGGGCACACTCCGGCGTCTGGCATTCTCCCATCTGTCGCCCATTGCTTGACCTCCTCTGAAAGTTCTCATTAAGGGCTCAGGCTCAGTTACTCCTGGGTCACCTCTGGACCCGAGGCGGTCGCAAAGCTGCCGAGTCACCGGGTGGTTTTATTCTCCCCCCTCCCCAAGGATCCACCTGGCCCGTCTTCAGGCTCCCTCCCCAGAGTCCATCGCAGTGCCGGTGCACATGCCGGGCGGGGCCTCTCCTTCACACCATAAATGCTTACCGAACTCCCAAGCAGTCTCTTTCCAGTGCTGGAGCCAACCAGTAAGCAAATTAGACGATAGCCTCACCCGGGGAACAGCGGACCTGTATACAGAAGATTATATATTCATATTACACACACACACACACACACACACACACACACACGAGGGGGGGCACATGAGGTTGATTGTAAGGATGCGGCTCAACACCATTGTAAGATATTTCTGATAAAATAAATCCTAATCGATGTCCTTTACAGAATCAAGGTAGGTTCATACTTAACAGCACGGAGCAGTCCTGATTTGAAGGACATATTGGCCCTGGGAGAAGTTATCTCCATCCCCATTTCACTCCTCCAGAATACAGGAGCATGGGGGGATAGTTGTGTATCTGGGGAAAACAGGCTTACAGGGGGCCAAGGTGAGGAATAAGACCTTAGGAAGGCTGGGTGCAGTACTTCCCACCTGTAATATCAGTGGGGAGGCTGAGGCAGGAGGATCCCAAGTTCAAGGCCAGCCTAAGCAACTTATTGAGACCCTGTCTCAAAATAAAATAAGAAGGGCAAAATAAAATAAGAAGTGCTAGAGTGCTTGCCTAGCATACGTGAGCCCCCCCCCCCGTTAAATCCCCAGTATGGGGGGGGAGACCTCAGGAAGGAAAATACAATAGTTACGATCCTACTATGTGCTTTGTCACCACTATAGTTTTGACTTAAAAAATAATTCAATTTGGTTTACTCTCAAGGTTTTGAAATTCGTTTATTTAAAAAGAAAATACAACGCTGGGCATGGTGGCGCACGCTTGTAATCCCAGTACTTTGGGAGGCGGAGACCGGAGGATCGGGGTTCGTGGCCAGCCTCAGCTCGCGCTCTCTCTCTCTCTCTCTCTCTCTCTCTCCTTAGTGAGGCCCTCTGCAACTTCGTGAGACCCGGTTTCAAAATAAAGTATAAAAAATAGGGCTGGGGGTGTAGCACGAAGGTAGAACGCCCCTGGGTTCAATCCCCGGTACCGCAAAAAAAAAAAAAGAAAGAAAATACAATTATGGTGGGACGTGGCTGACTTGGAGAGTGCAGAAGTGCAAGGTCAAGAGAGAAAGGAAGAGTGTGAATAACTCCTTTAAAGTAGAGCTTGTGGAGGTGCCAGGGTGGGGTTCCCTATCCCTTCCGGACACACCACAAAGGATGAAGCCATCTCACCTGTCGTCTGCTCCAGTCTTTATCCTGGAATCAGATGTAGCACTCCACCAGGCTTCTCCAAGCACATGCCCAAGGGTTCCCCACACCACTAAGCTCAATCAGCTCTCTCCAGAGGAATCACTATGTTGTGACACGGATGTTTAGTGATCAATAGAGAATTACAGTAGTAATAGCATATACTTACTGGTGCTTAGTTCCTGCTGGGATTATTCTCAAAATGTTACAAAGAGCCACTTACTGCTCAAAATAACTGGTTAAAAATGAGAAGAGGCACAGGGAGGTTAATTAACTTGCCCAAAGTCACAGAGCTAGGAAGCCTTACTGCTAGGATTTAAACCCAGGACGATGTTGTGTGGCCAGACCTGTTCATTAGAAAGCCATAATTTTTTCCACCTCTATCTAAACACTCCCCCTTTCATTGTTTACCTTGTTCTGTCTGTAAAGGCACAGATTTAGCTTATCCTGATTGAAAATAATTTGGAAATTTACCCCACCTGAGTTCCTTTTAAAAACACATCCAGTGATATAATACTACTTTAAACTTTTTGCTTCTTTTCAACAACCTTCTTCCCCCCTTCCTAGGGGATATATGTATATTCGGTACTGGGATTGAACTCAGGGGCATTCTACCCTGAGCTACATCCCCTGCCCTATTTTTATATATTTTTTAAATTTTTGAAATAGGGTCTCACTAAGTTGCAGAGGGCCTCACTAAGTTGCTGAGGCTGGCCGCGAAGCCGCGATCCTCCTGTCTCAGCCTCCCAAGTACTGGGGTAACAAGCGTGCGCCACCACACCGGGCTATTATCCTGTATACCCACGCCACACCGAGAAGAACCGGAGACAGTTTAGCATCTCCCATCCGCTTCTAATTGGGACCAAACACATGGCAGGCAGAAGACTGAATATTCTTGCCTTCTGGCTGGAGCCGGCTCTGTATTTGGAACACAGCTTCTAGTAGCTTCCTAGGTCCTCCTTGGCACCAAGCCCGCCACCAACCTGCCCTCTCAGCCACCTGTCAGTCTGTAAGGGCGTTGTGCACGGTCGGCGGCGGGGTCGATAAGGACCTCGAGGCTCTGGGGAACCGAGTCAGCCAGCCCGGAGTCTTGGGAGCGAGGATGCAGGCGCGGCCCCTTCCAGGGGAACTAGGCGGAATTTACAAACGGAAACCCAAAGTCTCCTACTGTGTTTCCAAGCCCCGCCCACCCCTTAGTGCAGGCGTCCCGCCGACCCGCCTGCGCACGGTGAGAGGGTGTGTCAGGACACTCTAGCACCTCTGGGTGTGAAGGAGAAATGGGCGATGCTCGGCCGCGGACGGGTTTCCCCTGCGCCGGAGGCTGGGACTCCGGAACCCGGGAGAACCGGAAGGCTGAACTAACTCGATGTTCCTACACATCGGTTCACTGTCTCTTTTCCTAACTTACCTATTCATTTGGGTATCTCTGCTATTTTTGCCTCCGTGGTGGATCGAACCCGGGGCTTTGCACATGCTAGGCAAGTGCTCTGCCACTGAGTTACACCCCCAGCCCCATCTCTGCTACCTTTTAAAATTTTTTTTTGGTACTAGAGATTGAACCCAGGGGCATTGTACCTCCGAGCTACACTCCCATCCCTATTTTTTAAATTTTTATTTTAAAACAGGGTCTCCCTAGGTTGCTGAGAACTTGCAGAAGCTGTCCTCGAACCTGCGGTCCTCCTGTCTCAGCCTCCCACGTACTGGGATTACAAGCGTGCGCCACCACGCCTGGCTGCTACTTTTAAGAATAAACGTGACTGGGCTTGGTGGCGCACACCTGTAATACCAGTACGTGGGAGGCTGAGACAGGAGGATTGCAGGTTGGAGGCCAGCACCATCAATTTAGTGAGGTCCTCAGCAACTTAGCAAGACCTTGTTTCAAAGGGCTGGAGGTGTAGCTCAGAGGTAGAATGCCCCTGGATTCAATCCCCAGTACCAAAAAAATTAAAATAAAATAAAGTGAACGCCAAGTTTTCTGGTGGGCTCTAAGAGTGGCCCGTGGGAATCCAGGGATGTTAAATATACCATCTGATCATAAGTAACATACCTGTCCGACCCTGAAATCAGGGAGTAAGGTTGAAGATGCGATCCCCAAACCAATATACTAACTAAACTAAACCGAACTAAGCCGAGATGCTGCCTGACTAGTGACTGGGTGGACAAGACACGGGGAAAGCTGGTTCCCTCCACGTGGGACAACGGGGCAGGTGACAGCATCTTTGTGCCTTCGATTTTTCCCTGGACCTGAATTTCCGAAGCCCAAGCCCACTGGTAACTGGGTTGAGAATCTGGGGCAAAGCGCTGCGAAGAGAACACTCTAAAAAGTGGGCCCGGCGCAGCAGGAACCAGCTCCCCTCGTCCTAGGGTCTCGATTCTGTCCTGCCCAGGAGGCCCCTGGGAGGCACAGCGTCAGCCCCAGGGTGTGGAATCCGTCCCCACGACCCTAGAGCGGACCCCAGGACCCCAGGCGCGGCAGCTGCCCCCGGCCGCCTTCGCAGGGTAGGCGGGAGCAGCCCTCATCTCCCCTCTCGCCCCGCGAGTCCCCTGAGCGTCCTTCCACTCCATCTGGAGCCTCCGCAAGCGTCTGCGCCCAAAGGTAGAGAAATCGAGGTAATCCCTCCTTCACACCGATCCTGGGCGGCTGTCTCCGCGCAAATCTATTTACACCTGGATCCAAGAGCGAGGGCTTAATTTGCACGCTGGACGGACGACTCTTCAGATGAACCTTTTAAAGGAACGCAACAGCTCTGCTAGTGAGTGTTTTAAGACACTACTCAGAACTAGATTTGCATCCATCCGCACCTGTCCGGGCCCAGAAGACCACCTGGGATGCCTCCTTTGGCTGTCACTGACGATGACACCACAGCTGTCACTAGTGATGTTATAGGAGACTTTCCTGATTACTCACGGAATCCACCACCGTGTCCCCACTTTTTCATTGATTTATCTTTGTGGCTGGGGTCTTGCTGCAAGTTTTAAGCAGTACTTGGCCTCCTGGGTGCTGGAACTACACGTACACAACGCGGCACCAGGCTTGTCACTGAAATTTGATAACTCACTAGACTTGGAAAACCTCACCTGTTTTGCAGAGACTGGGGAAGCTCACAGAAAAGTCTTGTAATGCCGGAAGGCACAAGCAGACACCAGCCCAGCCCACCCACCATTAGGAAAATCACAGTGCACTGAGTGTGGACCCAACAGTTACCTAACTTGCCTGGGAACACACAGGCAACCAGAGAGAGAGAGAAAGGAGAGAGAGAGAGAGAGAAAGAGAGAGAGAAGAATCATCCTCCTTTGGTTATCTAAAGTATGACCACTTCCAACATCTAAACAATGGCCCCACGCTCTCCCAACGAGTTTCTAAGAAAATAAAACCTGGCAGCGTTTCGCTCATTAAAGTGAGATTAAGTAGACAGATGACTTTCAATAAAAACGTTGTGAAATTTAATGACTCTCAAATCTATCTGCTTAGATGAATCACCTGAGGTGCCTTTTAAAAATACCAATGCACCGGGCGTGGTGGCACACACTTGTAATCCCAGTACTTGGGAGGCTGAAACCGGAGGATCCAGGTTCACTGCCAGCCTCTGCTACTTAGAGAGGCCCTCCGCAACTTAGTGAGACCCTGTTTCAAAATAAAGAATAAAAAATAGGGCTGGGGGTGTAGCTCGGAGGTAGA